>JAAAKG020139416.1:0-12364 GCA_010014905.2 Druon quercuslanigerum
TTATTTCTTTACAAGCGAATCGTAATTAATATCTATAAAAGTTTTATTTAGCTTTTCAACGTTCACAACGCTTTTTTTACTTTCGTTTCATTTTGCTGAAACTAAACGAAATAGAAAATCGATTAGAAAACGAGTATAAAAGTTTGATAACATGGTTTTTAGATGCATGGAATAATTATTATGTTCGAGGTTGTGTTTGTATTAATTAAAAAACTTTAAAGGTATTGTGTCAAAATTTTGTACCGATCTGAAAATGTTGTAAGTTTGATCTAAGTTTGATCCTTGCTGATAAATACTTAAAAAGGATTTTGTATACAAAATTATTAAAATATTTTTCTCCGATTTTTCAAACAATTCTTGTGGGGATTTTTATAAAACGAAAATATTCGTAGTCATAATCATTGTATTTGTCATGTACAGGCGAAAAAGTGTAGTAAAACAATATTTTTCTACATTCCAGGGATGCAAAATCTAAGTGTCGTATTCCGGATGGTGAAACGGAATACATTTTAGAGACTTTGGTTTTTTTGCGAGACTAAACAAGACACAACGAGACTGATTTGGAGACTATTCTCTTCTAGACATGTATACGTGAAGTTTAATTTTAAATAAATAATTAAAGTTAATATTTGCACAGTTTTCCTTTAATTTTATTTAATCTTCTTTCAATATTTTCTTATATACTTTTCCGAGCTTTTTTTAATGTACAATAATATGTTTAACCTTTTAATTACTTTTAATCACAATAAGTTTACTTGAATAATGAGTCACGACTGAAATTGTTTAATAAGATAGTTTCCGTGACCAAGTTTTCGATTAATCGAAAACAGTCACTTTTATACAAATTAATTTGCATTGTATTTGAAACTGAAACAATTTATTAGATGTAAGAACTACATTTTAAATATTCGAATAAATTTTTCCAAGTATATGGTATTTTTTTATACTTCCTCTTGAAACTATTTCATTATTTGAACATGTTGAACTAGATTTTATAGTAATAATAAAACGAGGAAAATTTTGTTAACAATTATTGATGCAAAATAATTGATGAATTTTCTTTAATTCGCTATTCAGGTGAGTGTACCAGTGATAAAACTGCTAGGCTAAGAAATAATTTCCAGTACTTGAGCACTCATATATACTGTTTTGTCTGTCATCCGTGTACTAATCGAATCATTAAATCATTGGTAAATGTTTAAAATACTTATTCGGTTCCATTAGTTAAATCTGTGTATGTTTCACGTTTAAAATCGTGAGCGAAAGGTAAAAATTCAGTATCGTTTACGTGAAATCAGTAAGAAACGTGTCCACCGTTTGTACTTAGAGTTGGAGAACGTCGAACTCAACCGAAGTCAACGTGAATTCGGCCGAATTCATGTGCTCAACGCGTCGACTTTGACGCGCGGAGTTCACGCGGTCCCATAGCGTGTTGAGCGTTAAAATCGTACGAATTAGGCAAGCAACGTTTAACAAAGTCCATACGGTACTACTTGAATTCAGAGTGAAACGCCCCTCGCTTTTTTTAAAGTAACTAAGTTACTGCAAAAGATACAAATAACTTATATTTTTATTCAACGTAGATACTTGTACCTAGATACTACCCAATAATGGCGAGTCACATTTTTTATTTCCTAAATAATGATTAAAATGCTTTTTTCAAATTGATTGTTAGCAATTTGATGATTCAAATGCAAATCACGCATGTTTCTTTCTCTGCGTATATTATTACATTATTATTGTGCATATTTAATTACGCAGTTAAACATTAAAGCGTGCTATATAGTGTGCAAAAAAGCTACAATTTTGCGTATTTTTTTAATTTTCTGAAATTTTGTTTAAAACAAATAATTACTGAACGATAATTTGAATATCTCCCATGGCTTTTTAAATATTTTGTAATTGTTTAATTAAATGTACCTTGTTTAGATAATTATTCATTCCCATTAAATATAGAACATAATCGTATTTTCTGAATGAAATCTAATAGTTGGTCCTTGTTTGGAGTATTAAAGTTTTTAAAAAGATTATGTAATTATTTAAACAATCAATTATTGTTTGTTTTCATTTTTTTTAATTTGTGCAAGAGATCTCCACTTTTTACTCAAATTGGTATCCTATGCTACTTTTTGCAGAATAATTACATAATTTTTATAAATTTCTTTAAATTTTCAATAGGATTCTATTTTTTGAAACGATTTTCATTTGCTCAAGCCGTTTATTTGTTTAAACAAATATAATTTGTTTAAACAATTATTTTTCAAAACCCGTAGAAGGTTTAGATCAGTTTATAAGTAGTTTCTAGGCAGATTGTACTTTTTGAATAATACACCAACACAAATTAAATTGTAATAATTTTGAAAGACCTTTTTACAGTTTTCAATGTTTAATTGATGTGAGGAAAATATTTATTTCAATTGTTTCTGACCCAAAGACCACATATTGCTATCTCACTGCTTAAAATAAAATAAGTTTATGACCTCAAAAGGCAGTTTAATGCATTTTATAAATAAAATATAAACAAGACCAGATTCAGATGAGACATTTGAAGTCATAGAATCTTCTGGCGATGAAATATCTCGTTTTATAGAGGACATAAGCTCACACATACTTTTTCGATATAAAACAAGTATTGTTTCTCATAAGTTATAAGTATTTGAAATTTGTTGCATGTGTTAGAAAAAAAATGAAACAAGTCCTTCAAATCTGTATATTAAACTTCTTTTTCCAAATTTTAATTAAGTATATTGTAAATCGTTCTGTTATAAAATCCGTGAGAAAATTTTAAACCGGTTTTAACTTAACAAAACTGACGTTGATTTTTTTGATAATGTAAAAAGTATGCTTTCACGGACTTTATATTTTTTGAAATCTTCTGATCAAAGTTTTATGTCGATGAAGAAGGCGTCCTGTGAGTTTTATGCGGACAAAATCATTTTATATGTTTATAATTTAAATTTTAGCATTTTTCTTATGAGTAACAAAAGATACAAAAAATCTTAACAAAATGAGTTTTTCATATAAGCTACATTTTTTGTGTGATTTGGGCAAAGTGTAAAATTGGGGGTTTCTGTAACACCTACTCTATTTAAAATCATGCAGAGATATCCAGGTTAGAGTGACGGAATAAATTGACCTATAAGTGTACTATTTTACAGTACAAAAATGGTTATGTATTTCATGGCTTAGCCGAAAAAACTTTATCTTAAGATTTACGAGGTATTGAAGTTAACCTTAAAAAATTGCCAAAATCTATTAAAATGTGACAGATTTTTATGCGAAATACTGCGCATTTTTCTACTGATTACACGTATTTAGATATAAATTTTTTTTAAATGATAAAGAAATCCTTGATCTATCGAATACTCCGAATAAAATATAAAAATTCTTGAAAATAGCAAAATGGTAGCTATTTTTATGAACACATTGAAACATTTTCTCTAGAAGCTCACATTTTACAATTTATTTTTTCTTTTAATATTGCTGACATCATTTTTGAGCAAATACAACTTTTTTCAGATCAGAATTTTGCGTAAACTGCTAAGAAGAAGAGTAAATTTGAAAAAGGCAAAATGTAGAATTGAAATTTGTAACAGAAAGTCTTTTAAACTTTTAAGACAGTTTCATTTCATGGATTAGAATATTTAGTTTTTAATTGTCAACGATATTTCATAATAATATACCAAATTTAGAAGGTGGACTTTTTCAGAAAATCCTGAAGATTTTCTTTCGATTATTTCATAGATTTAGAATTATGTAAATAGATATCCAAATATACGCAATGAGTAGAAAAATATAGCATTATAAAAATGTGTCAGTTTTCAACAGATTTTGACAATTGGAATTGGAATTTTAACTTAAATATCTATGAAATACTTATCCCTTTATTTTCATCGTAAAATGATATGTTTGAAGGCCAATTTACTCTGTTACACTAACCTGCACCTGTCTGCATAATTTGAAATGGAATCGGCCACAACATAAATTTTCTCTTATTTCAAAATTCAGCTGGGAGAATCAAGTTCCATTTAATAGAAATATATTTTCCTTTATTCAAATCCAGTATTTTCTTATACATTTATTCTTGTATTCAACGAGAAGTCTTTTCTATGAGCAATTCGAAAATTCAATTTTTTGAGTAAACACATTCTCCTGCCACAAAAATGTTTTGACCTGCTTTAAACTCGAAGGATGTCTTCCTTACAGATGTACAAATTTAAGAAAAATTACAAGAAATAAAAAGGCGAAATTTTTTGTTTCTATATAGTCTTTTAATATTAAGATCCGGAATTTTACAAAAAAAACCTTTAATATACTAAATACATATAAAGTAAGTTTTAATATACCTCATCAGAATCTGAAACTAAAAGACAAAAATGTCAATTAGGTCAAATCTTGTAGAGATTTAGAGGATAAATTTGTATTTATTTTTGTAGGAGCAAATGTTAAAATGTACGTGTCTGTCTAATTTGAAATTGAACTGCACACAAAACTACCAACTGTTGGGATAAGAATACAAAATCTGTCCACAAAAAATAATTCTCAAAATGCAGGTTTACAATGAAAGTGGTTTAAATGCCAATATTCTGCAGTTTTTATTTAAAAAAGAATTTACTTTCTTCTTCTGAGCAATAAAAATAGCCTTTACAACCGTAACCGTTGTAATCTAGGTACTGCTTCGCCGGAGTTTGCAGGAGGCCGGAGCGTAGTAAGCAGTAGGAATCCTAGTGTTCGTCCCATCTTTAGTTACGGTAAAACATGTAAAAGGCTTCTTTTGGTCTTGATTTCGATTTTTGCGCGAAACTATCTACACGGGGCTATCGTTAGTGACGAACTCATTTTATAATGCACTCAAGTGATTTGATGAGAGTAGTATACCTTTACGACATTGGCTAAATCTAGTTTTATTTTTACCCCAACATCCACGGACTGCATTACAGCCAAGTGCATGATAAAGGGATATATGGATATATAGCTTATGGTGGGATTCGAAACACTAGAACTTTGGTAAAATTAAATAGACAAATTTTCAGAGATATCGAATCAGGTATCGAACCCCAAGACTCAGACTCAGTTATTATTATAAAAAAGAAAACCTCAGACTTAAAATGTTTAATGTCCAGCATGTCAGTATCATTACTCATGGACACAGTTTGTAACGCAGTCAAGTGATATTTTTGCCTAAACTTCATCTCTGGTGATCCCGGCATTGTCTTCTTCAACCGTGGAGTAAGTCAAGTGCCAGATGAGTTAAAGATGTTAATGAATAGAATATAGCGTTTCAAGTTGCTTGTGAGGATATTGTAGTAGGCACAAAATTAGACGTAGGGTGTAATTTCAAGTATATCCTTTGCAGCTGTTGTCTGTAAGCACCAGCCGAGAGCATTGTAGGTATTAAATCGGGTTACTTAGAATTGCCGCACAATTAAGATAATAAAAAATATGTGTCCAAGATTAATTCTATTGAGAATTTAAATATTGTATGGAAAATAAGGCTGTTCGTTTTCGGTGGGATAAAATTATATTGCCTTTAATCGTGTGTTCCATGCAGATGATTTCGTGATGTTACCCAAGATAAAGATACCCACAAATTTTGAGTTCAATCGGATGATATGTACTTTCCCATGTAATTTACATAAGGAAAACTGAGTGAAACCTTGAAAATGTTATAACTTTGTCAAAATATCAAAATTATAAATTTTGCACACATAGGCATGGAGCATAAAAATTAAAGGTTCAAAAATAAGGACTACTCTCATAGAAAATGTTTAATCTACGAGGTTTTTAATAGTACAATATAAATTTTTGTTCCAGTACCTTGGTTCCGTGGAAAGTATTTAGACATGAACTGAATCAAGTTCATCCTATAAGTTCTGGATTACAAGCCATGGCTCTAAAATCTACAATAGACCTTACTTGTAATGGCTACATTTCTAATTTTGAATTTGATGTTTTTACGAGGTAAGCTTCCTGTTATTAGCTTCTACTAATTTATGATTTTACGTGTGGCATGACAATTCTATTTTTACTAATTATATATGTATATCTACATTTTATTTCTTAACGTCATGTTTACCGGCCATTTTTTCAGTTTATTTATTTTATTCTGTCTGCAAGGTAACTTAAAAAATATCATTTTAAAACTTCGGGAAATTTAAGAGAAAACATTATACTACGTTCCAAACTACGTTAGAATAAAAATTCGGTAAAAATATATTTCCATTAGAGTGTATTAAAAGAAATGTTTTTCAGAATTTCAACTAAAACGTAGCTAAAAGTCGTAGTTTATATGTAACACTAAAATTTAGTCGTCCTCATCATCAGTGCTCTCGGAGATATCAAGACTTAACTGGTATAGCTTAAAAAGCATCCTTGCTTGTCAACGAAAAGCCGAGACACTTCTGGGTAAAATGCAGAAGGCGGTCGTTCTCGGGTCTCCGTGTTTAAGAGGCACGAAGGTTCTGCCAGACCGTCGTACAATAATGTATCATATGCTGTAGCCAGGTGTTTTGAGCTGACGTAACCAAATCGACGAATTGAGTTATGACCTATATGATAATTAAGGGATAATTCAATGCTGTATAGTCAAATTTAATGTTAGGATTTTTTTAAAGACAAAAACAGGGGTTCTACTGGCTCATCGCTCAGCTGACTCAATTATGAGTAAAAATAATATTGAATTGAGCTGTAACCTATACTATGATCAAGGGATCATTTTAGGCTTTTTGAAAAAAAAAATATTTTTCAAAATCAAACTATATCACTGAAAAACTACCCTTTATACAAGTTACGCTAAAGCCGTAAAACTAGACATACCATAATTAAGGGCTCATTCAGAGCTCAATAAGGACTCATTCAAAAAATAATTTTTTTTTAAAGCAACTCCTGATACTCAAAAACCACTACTAGACTCAAATTACAGATTTAGTACTCGAGAAACCAGGACAAACTTTTGGATTGTTGTTTAGCTCTACGAAAAATTCAAAAAACATTTTCTGAATATAACCCGTACTAATCGAAAGCTATTCCTAAAATTTAATGGTAAGTTTAACCAAAACCAAAATTATGCCATTAAGCGTTTAGGTCAAATATTCAAAAATATTCTATTAACATACGTGAGTTATCTAGATAGAGTAAATGCAATTTCCTCCCTCCTGCTGTTAAGATTCAAGTCAAAGTTCTCGGCTGCCTGATCCGCGGCTTTGTAAAGAAGCGCTTCGTTGCGCATCATCCCGTAATTCTTGTCCATTCTCAGAAGTGGCTCTCTTCCATTTGCATCGATTTGAGCTGTGGTCATGATAATTTGGTTATAAAGACACTGGATACGTTATGTGATCGTGTTTCCATCCAAATCATTTTCAGCACTCCGAACTCTAGGGCAATCAGCATTTTTTTCCGACCCATTGACGTATGCTCTGCGCTTTCGATCGGTTTAAACTACATTCACTACTTACTTTGGTGTTGTCACAGTAGTTCCCAGGACCAGCTGGGAAAAGGGTTTTTCTAACCCAAGTACCATCCAGTTTTCGGCACAGGCGCGCCGAAAAAACGTTGAGGATGTTTTTAGAAGAGATAGTACAGTATTGTTTTAAAGATGCTACCCTAACCAAAAACATGTGTTTTTGGAAAAGATAATTCAGTATTGTACTCAACATATTACTCTGACCAAAAAAATAGATTATTGGCCGCATTATCTTATATCCCACATATTCCTATGTTCCATATTACCCCATGCGCCATATTTCCCCATGCGCTAAATTGTCGCATGCGTCATATCCCCGCATTTTCAATAATTTCCTAAATATACTACCCTAATCAAAAAGATAGATCCGATGTGCCAAATTACTCCATATGACATATTGCCATATGTGTCATATTGCCCCATATTTTATCTAAGAACATTTTATATTACTTACCTTCTCGCGTAATTAAAGTTTTTGCTTTAATTTTTCGCTCAAAATGAACGCAATGAAATTAAAGCTCCGTACATTTTTTGTATAGTGAAGCATGTTTGATACTTGTATAATGGAGTTCTCGTTTTTAAGAAATAGGATATCAAAGTTGTATACTTGCCCTTTTCAATTGAAAAGACTTTAGTTTGAAAGTGTATAATATTTTTCGCTTAGGCCGTTGAGAGAATCATAATCATATTTCTCTGCTCCTGCGTACATTTTGAATATCTTCTATCGGAAAGGAAAGTACAATAGCTATTTGTTTATGTGGCTAAAGTTCCGTACGAATATCGAATGAGACATAGTTTTTATCCCAATTCTTGGTTTCTATATAATAATTTAATTATGAAACCCAAATAGAGTATAAAAATACAAAAATTTTAATTTTACAGTTAAAAACGTAGCAGAAATCAAAATTTTAATTATCAAACCAAAGAGGTTACGTTCCAGCATCGCGAACTGTTTGATGCTTTTCAATTAAAAGCATATACGACATTCGCGCATGAATTTTTTCAGCTCAGGATACTGCCCTTTTGTCTCCTCTTTCATGCAACAATACCTCCACGCTTATCCCACTCCTTTTCACCTCTTCACACTCCTCCAACAAATGCTCCACTTTTGCATCTCCCTTCCCGCACCATCCACATATCTTCTTCTCTCTAGAAAGCCAGAACCTATTATAATCCTCCATGTATCCGCATTTCATTCTCGCTATAACTTCCTGAGTTCCTTGCATAATCGGGCATAGTTCCCGTTAAACCTTGACTCTATTAATATCTCCTCTCCTTCTGCTTTCCACCTCTCCATCTAAATGGCAATTAAAGACAAAAAACTCCTTCTGAATAGACTTATTGTTAAACCTTTATCGACACTATTAACGTTTTACTGAAAGAAGCTTCCAGATATGAGGAAATATTGTCCGTATGTGATCTGGTTGGGGTGACACTTTTTTATCCCCTTCGACTCGAATTGAAACAGTGATGCGATTTCGTTGAAAATTTTCTAGTAAAAAAACATACATTTTTGGAAAATGGTTACCTCCTTTCACCTTATTACCCTATACGTATCGAAAAAGCGGTTTTTTTTTTAATTTGAGGTTATTACACATCGTCCACTATGAAAAGGCAGTCACAGTACAGTTCCAGTTGTTCACAGTTTGGATAATTAATTTCTGTATTCCTGTATGAAAATAGTAAAATGATTGTTTAGAATAAACGTTTCATAGTTTTTAATTGTCTCAAGCAACAATTGTTGATTTTTTGAAATATTTTTCTCAGTAATTATTTGTATTTTCTAGTTCCTGCTGGAACGATTCTTGCTTCAACAAGGGAATCAATGTCTGGAATTATTTCTGGTAAAGACAATCCGAACAGAGCGGAACGACTCTCCTCGGTGAATTAGGATGTAGACCCAAGTCGAAATATAGGTCCTCCATTAATTCTCTGAATTCTCTAACCTTAGAGAATTTCGGAGCATGCATGGAGAATTTCTTTTAATGCAATGCAAGTTTTCTGTTAATCCTCGAAACATGCCTATGAAAATTTCAAGGAGGCTAAGGAGAATGAACAGAGAACTAAATATGACCTAGGAGCATGAAACGAGAACGTCGAGGACGGAGTAGAATCAACAGGGAATTTATTTAGCAGTAGGTAGCCGTAGTTCTTCGAATTTGGACTTGATCGAAAAGTTTCATAACACTTTTTGGTAGTGATCACATAAAAAATTCCAGGACTACGATAAAGACTGTCAGAACTCTTAACATTTTAAAATTTCAAAATCTTTGCTCACATATTTTTTATTTCTTTCGATCCTGTTAAATAAATTTTTTTCTTCTAGACCCTTTTTTTACACATGTAAAATATTTTAAAATCTTTACTAATTTTCTCAAGAATATCATAAAATTTATCTTTATATAAGATTCCAAACGAACAGATAATACTTCTTTTTTTGTTCGTATTTTAAATATTTGTGAAATTAAAAAAATAGATTTAAAAGCATTCAGAGTTGCATCAAAATATTGTTTAGTTTATTTATACTCATCACTACATTTTAAAAAACATTTTTTTATTTGGATAAACGACTATTATGTTATGCAATATGTTAGCGCTCCCAAAGCAATATACCAATTTTCGATAAAAAATTAAGATTATCCAGTTCTGTACTGCATTAAAATTAATTTTTGGTTTATTTGTAATTTAAATGTTTCACTTCGCCGATACTCGCGCCATAAAAGTATATGTCTACAACAGGATAAGCCTTTCCGCCCAAAATGTAGGAAGGTGCTTTTTATTAGAGCTTCAGAAGTACTTTTAGTAGGCTAAGAATATTCATGTGGAAATTTATTCTATGCTTTTAAGTGTGAAGGGAAAAAGCTTTCTTCTACTGCGTCGTAAACTTTTTGCAGTATTTAATTTTTCTTAGGTCCTTTTGCTCAAAATTTTATTAAGAGCTTTCTTTTAGAGCTTTTTTGGTTATCCTATGCTAAATTTTTGTCTGGTCCTAACGCTCAATGTTTCAAAATTACTTTTGTATGCTTTTAAATTAAAAATATTGAATACAAAAAATAAAGAAACATTTTTTCTTCACTGCTTCATAATCTCTTCGTAGTATTTAATTATTTTCAGCTCATTTCGCTCAAAATTTTAAAACTAGCATTCTGTTAAAGCTTTTTTAGTTATCCTATGCTAAAAATATTTATGTGGAAATCTCGTCTATGCTTTCATATACGAAAGAAAAAAGTTTTTCTCCACTGCTTCGTAATCTCTTTACAGTATTTAATTTTTTTCAGGCCGTTTCACTCAAAATTTAAAAATGAGCTTTTTTTAGAGCTTTTTTGGTTACCATATGCTAAGAATATTTCTGTGCGAATGTCCTGTATGTTTTTAAATATCAAGAAAGAAAGTTTTTTCCGCTCCTTTGTAACCTCTTTCCAGTATTTCATTTTTCAGTTCCTTCCGCCTAAAGTTTTTGAAGAAGCTTTTTATTTGAACTCAAATAGTAATCCTGAGCAGAAAATATTTATGCGCGAATGTGGTCAATATGCTTTTAATTGAAAATCTTAAAACAATATCATTAGTTTAAACGTTACGTCTTTGATTTCATAATTTCACATTTATACCACATAAAATAATTAAGCTTTTGGAAGTAGGAGTTTTCCCCATAAAATAATCTCTGCCACATATAGACTTCGTAATAAGCATATATTCTATATATTTTTTTCGCTCTATCAATTATTTGCATGTCTTCGAATTTCAGAAATATAGCTGGTGGATAGACAGGCATGTGTGTTATAATACACATCCATTAGGAACAATTCCATTGCTGACATAAGCAAATATATTCTAGTTCCTAAATAGTCATATCCAACCTTCAAGCGTTCAAATACGGGACCGTCCGCGAAGAAAGAGACTTAACTCCTGGGAGCTACATTTTACAGGAAGGCTATTAAAATGACTGCCCAGAAATTTGTGCACGAGTACATATTCTATCGTTTTATAGTATTTTTACTTTTTTTATGGCGCATATCTAATTTCGGCTGTAGAATGAAATGGAATATCATTGTCAAAATAGATAAAAAAAAAAGAATTAAGTGTTGCAAGAAAATTACCAGCAATTGTTTTAGTTCTATACCTCATATTAAGAAACGTTCAAAAATTGTTTGAAACAATTTGGATTTTAATGTTTTTTTTTTTAATTTTTTGGTTGCTCCATGATTTGATCTAATTATTTTACGCTGTATGTCCAGCTTATTTTAAACATAATCTGAAAGAACTCTGACGTACTATTTACGTAAAATAATATGCTTGCTCAGTTTGCGCTGTAACATTGCTATATGGGGTACTACTTTTTATATGGTTTTATTTGATTTCTAGCAAAAAAATAAGAATTTAGAAAAACTAAAAAACACGCTTTCATAGCAAATCGAACTAAAAAGTGAAAAATAATTTTTAAATAATAAGACGTCCCAACAGCAATAGATAGCGAACAAGCTCGATAAAATCAATTATTTCTCCGAGACTTTAAAATAATGGTTAAGTGATGAACAAAGAAAAATATCATATAAAAAGCGTGGGGTGTTCAAAATCAATCTTTACAGATATTTCATTAGTGGCTAATTATAAAACTTGACTTACTATAAAAATATATAACAAAAGACCCCACGCTTTTTATATGATATTTTTTTTGTTTATCACTATACTATTATTTTAAAGTCTCTGAAAAATAATTGATTTTATCGAGTTTTTTTTTGCGAGGGAAGGTGGAAAATGTTCTATCACACACCGAGAAGGGTCGGCACTTCTCGGTAGTGTCGGGATATTGATATCATCACTACAATGATATGAATATATATATATATATATATATATATATATATATATATATATATATATCTTAATTTGACCATCACATAG
>JAAAKG020139417.1:0-12364 GCA_010014905.2 Druon quercuslanigerum
TGTTAGTTTGTACCATCTTTTTGAGCCGAGATAATGATTCCCAAAGTGACCGGACTACATGAAAAAATCAGATAGTAAGTGTGGATGAACTTTAAAGCTTTCAAACAGATAGATATTAGGTATATGACAGGTTAAAGCAAAAGCTTTCCTGTAGCCAATCCAGGCGATCGACAGGCAGGGCTAGGGGAATGCTGCGTCTATAGACGCACCTTTAATTAGCAGGTTCAACACAGCAGCCTTCTGCACCCTTTTTGTGTCCCTTAGAATAGCCGTGAATATCTTATACAGTATGTCCAAACAAGCCTGCAGTTTCTTGGTTTGGAGAAGTCACATATCGTTGGTGTCAGTACAGCGTGTTCTAACACCAGCGGAATGGTCTTCTCCGACTCTAATATAATATAATGATGCGGACTAGATGTTCTTATTTATAAACAAACTTCTTTCACCAGAAGTTCTTGGTACCATTTGATCCTGCACCGGAGACGTTCTTTTTGTTCCTCTGTGCTTTCTTCCCCTTTTCGACAGTGATTGATGGAAATTTATCCTCAGATGTTAAGAGATTATTGCAAAACTCCGTAAAGCGGACGATATTCATAGTATTTTCCTTTAATTGTAGTTAGACCTAGTAAACTTCACTCCAAGAAGTTTCGGCCTCGTCTGGCATTTCGTCTTGTCCAGTCAATCTTCTTGTTTAAAGAATGCAAGCTTATTTTGGTCTTTTGATTCATCTTCGGTTTTAGCCTCCTATTTCCATCGGCCAAAACTCAGGCCGAGATATATTGACAAAGAGAGAATCAATTTGTCCTGGTACCGATTCGTGCACTCAATGTGATCGTTTCGCCGGTCCTAGGTCGTGTCCGTCCAAATTATTTTCAGCGCCCTAAACTTAAGGATAATCGTACGATACGCGTTTGATCGTAATGAACTAGATAAAGCTTTCGTTCATCCTTGCAGAGCCCAGGAAGCAAGGATAAAGTCGCATAGGGTTAAGGTCACCGCTGTAAAACACCTCGCCAAGGTGCCATTTAGCTTTAGGTACGGGTGCTGCGCCTCAGCTTAGCGGCTTTTTCTTCTGTATTATCCCTAGACAATTGTCGGCGACTGCTTATTAAGTACTGTAACCGTATTTAGCAGAAACCTTTGGTATTATAGGGGCCCTCTACCGCAACCCGAGGATGTTTAAAAAGGCTTTTTCATAGCCCTTCCGGTTCGATTCCAGAGAAACAATACCAAACCAATATCTCACCTGTTGACTATAGGTACCACTGTCCGAATTTATATCTTGCATCATCAGTTACCAGAGTTTAAAATACTCTAAAAGTGGTTATAGGAACTTGATAAGTCTAAAAAATACTTTTTGAACAGAAAAGAATAATTGTCAGATAGTGTAGTTTTGTAGTTGACTGTTCAAAAATAGTTTGCAGTGCAAAGCAATTTCTTAGCAAGTTCTTGCATGATACTTTGTGTCAAATAAGTTATAATTTATGTGAAAGACCATTACCCAAACAAATAATTTTAACTTAAAAATGTTGATGTAAAATATTCGTGTTATGGGCACTTCACGCTACTTATTTTCGGAGTGGTAAGTTCCACTTTACCGACCGTTAAAAGAAGTTCGTATTTGGGGTACACTTTGTTTCTCTAGGGAAATTAATTAACATAGTTTTGCTCAAAACAGAGCTATAAACCAGCCAGGAATCATGGATCATCTAGGAAGTGTTGCCATCTCGATGCCTATCAGCCAAGTCCCAAGTATCGTTGCATGACCTTGCTATTATGTGTCAAAACCTGAAACACGTTTGTGATATAAAAAGGTGGAAATATACTTCTACGAGGATCTTTTGTTTGTCACAGCTGTCAAAGCGCAGGTTAAATTGTTGTGTCGAAATTGGGAAAAGTGGTAGCGATACACCGTTACTGCTCGGGGTGTGTGAAGCTTTTATGTTTTTTCCTTGTTAGTCGTTTTTTATCTTTACGGGGGCCCCATACCCCAATCCCCTGGGAAGGATTTACCCCATAAATAGATATTTCTGCATAAAATATCGTATGCACCATGGATGTACGTCTTTAAACCACGCGTGTTTACAGGACTTGTCTCCGACTCGCACTGCGCGCTCGACTATGACTCGTTCAGCAAACATTATGGTCGGCTATAAAGACACACGTACCATACTTACAATTAGTGCCTTATTTTATTATTATATATTATTGTTAATTTTCTTTTTGCTAATAACAATTTGCCGTAATATTGTCGTCCACAAATATATACAAAATTTAACGCGGTACATAGTACACGTCACATAACAATTACATTTCAATCAGGAAATACGATTATGTTTTACATTTTTTGGGATTAAGCAACTGTTTGAATAATTTGCATTTGCTTAAACATTTGGAAATTGTTTTAAAAATCATGGAAAATTACATAATTTTTCGATTGAACAATTCCCAATTCTTTCCGCACGATATTTTTGCAACATTTTGCTTGATCACCTCTTACAATCAACATTAGAGTATTATTAGATTGTTATATTTGGACGATACTTTAATCATCGTAAACCCAAAATCGAGCCCAGGATTTACAGCCGATTGAGAGAAATAAAAAGTATTAAAATATTCAAAAATTTAATTTTAATACTCTACATTACGTTCATTACATAATGACAAGACGAAAAAAATAGAAGAAAATCGGTTAATCCGTTTAATTTAGGTAATTGTAAGAAGTGATCATTATTGACAGGTGATTTAGCGTGGTCTTTATCGAAACACAGAAGCAAATGCAAGGAAGTTAGAAATATGGTCCGTGCAAGTGATGGATATACGTTTCTTTTCTCTTCTCTGATTCCACGAGAAAAATGCTGCAAAAAGATTGTGTTTCAAGAATTAGGCATTGTTAGATCGGAAAAGTATGTAATTTTCCAAGATTTTTAAAACAGTTTTCAATTATTTAAACCAATGTAAATTATTTTAACAATTATTTAATCCTAACAACTGTAAAACATAATTGTATTTTCTGATTGAAATGTAATTTTTTGGAGTGGTAAATTTGTCTAAAAACATTATGCAATAATTTATTTTTTATTTTCAACAATTCTAAAAATGAAACCAGAGATGTCCAATGTTTCTACATTGGTATCCTATACAACTTTCTGTTGGTGTTCTTGTTTGCTATTTGTTGTTGATGTTCTTGTTTCATTGATGTAAACCATCCATACTCCATTTGACGGAAATTTAAAGAAGAAAAATTGAAATTATTGTGTGAACAATAACATTAAGCTTTTAGCAAAATTTACTATTTGAAATCATTCAATATTATGTTTAAGGAAAAATATCTACAGTACCGGCCATTAATAATAGATGGGTAATTCATTTTTCGTTCCAACTTCCAACACACGCATCTTCGTAAATAATTGTCGAAAAAAGATTTAAAAACGGCATTGGAAATTAGTAGTTAAAGGCTTTATTTTTGATTGACTAATTATTTTTAAAACTTGTTTTTAAAAGTACTGGGCCATTGGAAAAGTAATGTTTGTTTACCTTTTCGACTCATATACTCGAGTTCCAGGTACTAGAGACCAAATGCTCGATTGCATTATATAGATTGTTAAAATGAAAGTTTTTTTTTTATTTCATACTTTATCATGAAAAAAATTAAATGATGACTTAATTTCGAAATCTGCTTTCCGCTTATTTCTAACTTCATTATTTAAAAAACTGCAAGTGATTGAACAAAAATGAATAAACGGAAATTTTGTAAAAAATTGTTCAAATGCTCAGTACTTTTAAAAACAAGTTAAAAAATATTTAGTCAATCAAAAATAAAGCTCTTAATGAATAATTCCAATGCCGTTTTCAAAATTTTTTTTTGATAATTGTTTACGAAGTGTTGGAAGTTGGAAAGAAAAATGGATCACCCATCCAAAATTAAATGCCGGTACTGTAGACTGGTCATTTTTTTATAAGGCTCGATGTTACAATTTAATGATTTCTCTTCAAGGTCGCCTCGGATTTGATGACAATCTCGCGCCACCCTGTTTTTATAAAAACTAATATAGCGAAAAAAATTTTTTGTTAAAAAATAGCGAAAAATATGCTTTATATGAAATTTTGTTTTTCGTTAGTGGAACCGCTGACATTGGTGACGTTAAATAATCCCTACTGCCATATAAAGCGCATTTTTCTGGCTTGTCTCACTATTTTCCTGGGCACATTATTGAAACCTTATTCGCTTTGTTAATAGTTTTCTGTCAGGAAAATTCGTCTAAATGTCAGGAAAAAGTCAGGAAAATTGAAAAATGCAATCTTTTGTACCATAGTATAAACTGTACACATTGTGCCATTTTAATATTATAATTCCATGGCTCGATCTTTACCTCTAAAAAGTAAGCGCCTCCGCTGTCTGTGAATATTATTTTAATCTTTCGAATGAAATACAGTGAAATAGAACCAGAAAATATGAAGCTTGAAGCAAAAAATTTCATCAATTATGACCAATAGCACATTCATTGTGACGCAAGCAGTTGTATTTGAAAAAAATAAAGATTCAAGAAAAAAGATAAAAAAATTATGAATGTCTGCGAATTGCATACCCTTCAACTTTCAATGTTAAAATTAAAATAAATGTTAATTCCCTAGTTTTCCGATTAAACAATTTCCAATTCTGGGCGCAGCATCTTTTTCAGCATTTTTTGTCGAAGAATCGAAGAAGAGAGAAAAAAGGCATAGCTAATATCTCTAACAATAGGAAAGTTGAGTGAGGCATGACAGGCAATCAATTTCAGTCCTGGGCTCGAGCCTGGGGTTTTACGATGTTTCAAGTATCGTAAAAAAAAGAACACTCGTCCCTAACTGGCCCCATATTCTGTTGGCCATAGGTGAACTCGTGTTGGCGATTTGCTCCCTCCCAGGGGCATAAAATGCATGCATTTTCAATTAGTTGCAATAAAACAAGAACCAGTCCATTTTTCGAAAAAAAGCTCTCTGTTTGATTCTGTATTTTAAGATTTATATTCTGTGGTTAAAAAATGAAATGTAACAATTTATAATTGTAGTAGAAAATCTTGGAAGAGTAAAAAATGGGTTAATTTTTATGCCTGAGGAAGCGCCTTAAGCTTATCGGATGATACTCATTACGTTTCTTACCATTCGAAAGTTAACCGTCCTTTTTCCTTGCCCTGAATAGCTTCCACGCTGCACAAATTATTATTCTATTTTATAATGCAAAAGTTAATTTTAGTTACTGAAAACGTATGTTAATTTCCCTCATGTGGTCATTGGTAAGGCACATGATTCAGTAGGAACAGCTTGAATTTCTGAATATAATAAACCTTATGCGCAACATGGCGTGAATAAATCGCAAAGCAAGCAACGGCAGTAGAAACGGCAGTTATGTTCAGTCGGACGATTCAGAGGGACTTCATATGATATGCCCTTAAGCAAACGACTTTGGTTTTCATATCTACTATGCTTGAGACCACATAAACTCCCAATTGACAACATTTAATATAATTTATTTTGAAAGACTGACTTTACATTCATCAGTACCACTGTAACATAACCCTATTGAGTCCAAAATAATCTCTTTTTCCTTTCTGTCGCTGAATTAAAGCACCTTTTTTCTTTAAGAGAAATTTTAAACACTGTTTTTAATAAGATGAATTTTTGGTATAAAAATATCCTTGCTTTATCTTCAAACCAAAATAATTATACCCACACATTTTTTATTTTCCTCTGCATACAAGGTAGAATACCGAGTTATCACCACAACGACAGCTCAAACCATTTTTTCAACTCCAGATTTATTTCTTTTGTTAAAAAGGCTTCCCCTTCTTCCTCTTTTCTTTTTAAATGTACGATATTAAAAAATACAATATTTAAATTTCTTGGGAAATTCTCGGAAATTAATAAATATGTATACATCAAAACCGAAATGTCAATTATTTTATTTAAATTTGCATAATTATTCTTTTTAAACCTAGAATACTTCTTTTAATCTTTAAATTCATTTTTATAATTCAAATTAAATTTTTTGTTACAGCCATTTGTTTAGATGCAATACAATTTTTTTATACAATATCGAAGCACTTAAATAAATTACTTATAATTTAAGTAAAAAGAAATTTTTCGCACTTTTTTACATCGTCACAAATGGAGTTCCAGCGATCTATGTATATTCATTTGAAAATACATTTTTTATTGCATGAATAATTTTTAAATCTGATATATTATTTAAAAATACTCCCTATTTCTCCTTTTTGAGCTCTTTCTCTGCTGTGATATCTGAGATTGAAAATTCACCTTTTTTGGCGGAAAGTTAATTCTTTCAAATAGAAAAGGCTACTATTCAATTTTTTGTTCAGAATTCATCTCTTTCGAATAAAAATGTAATTTTTTTGTTGAAAATTCAATTATCTTATTTATAACTTATTTTCTTAAGTCGAAAATTCAAGAGCTTGGTTGAAAGTTTAACTACTTTTAAAAAATTCATTTTTTTGTTTGTTTATAGATACATCTTCTCGGATCAAAATTTAACTATTTTATTGAGAATTAACAGTCTTGTTAAAAATTTATATTTTTGAGCTACAAATTCAACGGTATTGTAGAAAATTTGTGGTTGCAAAATTTGTTCTGCTTTGACAGAAAAAACTTTCTTAGTAAAGAATTAGTCATTTTTGTTTAAAAACTCAATTTTTTAAAAAAATCAATCTGCTTTGATTGCACATTCAACTATTTTGTTGAACATTCAACAAATTGGTTAACAATGAAATTTTTGTAGAAAAATCATATTTTCCTTTCAATACTTCAAATGTTTTGTAGAAAATTATTCTTTCTGGTTTAAAATTGTAACATTTTTGGTAGGTAATCATCTTAAAAATTTCATGGTGTTTCTTGAAAATTCATATTTTTTTGTTGAATTATTTTTACTGATTGATAGAGAATTCACCTTTTGGACTTGAAAATTTTAGAATTTGGTGGAAGTTCTTTTTCTGCCTTTAAAAACTAATATTTCTTAGTTTTTTATCTTTATTTATAAATTCATATCTTTTGATTAGAAATGAAACAGTTTGGTAGAAAATAAATCTGTTTTGAGTCAGGATTCGACCATTTTGGAAATAAGTCTTATTTTCACTGGTTATTCATCCTCATTATATGAAAATTCATCATTGTTTAGAAAAGTGGTTCTTTTTTCTTGTTTCGTTTAAAAATTCAGATTTTTCTATTAAAACTTTGGAAGTTCACCTTTTTATAGGATATTTGCCTTCTTGGCTTCAAATTTCAACAGTTAAATAAAAAAATTTAACTTTTTAGTTCAAAATGAAATTTGATACTGAAAAATCATATTGACGTTTTAAAGATTTATAACTGTTTTGTAGAAATGTCATTGCTTTGTTTTATAAATTCAAAAATTAAGATGGATTTTTTTCTTAACTGAAAAATCATTTTTGGCAGAAAGTTCTACGCTTTTGCTGAAAAGTCGTCTTCTTGGTTTGAACACTGAATCTTTGAAGGCAGAAAATTTAACTATTTGGTTTAAGATTCAAATTTTGTTGTTAAATTTTTCTATTTTGCTGGAAAGTTACACTACTTGGTTGTAAATACAATTGATTATTTAATGTTTTATTTGAAAATTCATCTTTCTGGGTTTGAAAAAATGTTGTTTTTCAAAATTCATATTTTCGGGCTCAAAAGTCCTAAATTAATTTATTTGAATGAATTTATTCTCCTATTTACGTCAAAATTCTCCGTATTTCCCCTATTTCAAGAGAATTTCGGCTGTAAAGTCTGTATTGATCAAATTTGACATAGACGTTAATGTAAATCAATTCATATAATCTTTCAGATTCATAATTTTTCATGATTTATTTTGTTAAATAAGTTTATATGAACGCAGTAAATCTTTCGATAATAAAACACTGCTTTGTGCTGCATGCACCTAAATATAAAAATGTCAGTGTAGCAGAGACATTATAAATTCTGAACAGGAAATCTCTAGCAACGAGCCAAGTGATAATAAACTGACTTTACGCGTTGCAATAAGCTCGAATGTCCCATCAAGTCCAATTGTCCTATTGTTTGTATATATACACTGCAATATGTCCATTTAATCACCGGAGAGTTTGATGCTCCACATTAGGTTCTATGAACTGGGTTTCCGCTTTTTACAAAATCAGATCCTTGCACAAAGCAGTCGTTTTAAAGCTTTTATGTCCATGGATTCGCGTCAAGCTGACTGCCAGGTTAAGAAAATTTACGGTGGCCATTTCTGTCGTGATTTTGGAAAACACCGTTAACTGCAAAAATCAAAAATGAGTTTTTTATATCGTTGGCATCGTAAAGAAAATATGCACCTGATAACTAAAATAATTTGTTCAAATTTTTAATAATTTGTAAAATAATTCTTGCTAAATTTTGGAAAAACGCCGTTAACTACAAGATTTAGTGAATCGTCATTTGACAAAAAGCAATATCTGACTGTTAACTGCAGGCTCAAGTCAAGGACCGTTGAATACGACGTTTTCCGGAATCATCGAACCCCAAGAAAAAAGGTCTTTAATTCGAGAAACGCCGTAACTCCATTTACTTTGAGCTGCGAAATGCAACGGCGTTTTTTCAAACCTCGAAAGGCCTATTGCTGAGGTCCGTGATTCGAAGAGAGCCGTAATTGCCCGTTACGGCGTTTTCTGAATTTGAGCATCCCTATCAACGCCGATAACTGAACTTTAGATAATTAATTAACATTTGTTAATCAGTTTTTTGCAAAAAAAGAGTTTATATGCAAATTAGTCAAGAACAACAACAAAAATTGCAGAAAATTAATTAGAATCCGCGATACACTCTCATTCAAGACCGAATTTTTGTCGACCCTTCCTCTTACACTAAAGTAACGTAACCGTATGGTAAAAAGTGTGGTTTAAGTAAAATTAGCCTAATTTTAAACTAAATGGTTGATCTTTTAACAAAATAGTTAAATTTCCAATCGAATAAGACGATTCCTTTCAAAGACAGTTAAAAAAGTTGAATTTTAGTACGAAAAAGAATATTTGAATAAAATAGATAAATTTTCGTCCGAAAAAGCTGAGTTTAAAAATATAGTTGAATTTTTATGAAAATGATTAAAATTTCAACAAAATGTTTGCATTTCAACCAAAATAATTAAGTTTTTCACAAAAAAGTGGAATTTTTAAACAATTAGATGAATCTTTAACCTTCGAGAATTTAAAACCGATAAGATACGCTGTTTTTATCGTATAAGCCCATTTTTTACCAACATACGGATTTTCAACAGAACACATTAAGTTTCAACCAAATAATAAAGTTTACAACTAAAAAAATAAGTTTTTAACAAAAATATAATAGCTAAATTTTGCATTTAATAAATTTGTTTTCAACAAACACGAAAAAAGTATTTTTCGGTTTGGTCAAATCAACCATAAAATACGAATTTCTAACAAAATAGTTCAATGTTAAACTAAATAGATCAATTTTCCAGGAACAAGAAAAATTTTCTATCTAAAAAGAGAAATTTTGAACAAAATATATGGAACTATTTCCACATAGTGGAACATTTAACTGGTAAAGGATAATTTATTATCATAAACAATTAATTTAAAACAAAATACATTAATTAACCACCACTCAAATTTTCAACTTGCGAAGGATAAATTTTTAACAGTTAAGTTTTAAAACAAAACTAGTCAAAAGGACGAATTGCCAAGAAAAAAGTTAAAATTTTCAAATATACAATTTAATTTTTAATCAAATTGTTAAATATTTTAGCAAAATAATTGGATCTCCAACCAGAAATTTTAACCGACAATATGATTTATTATTCCAAGAGATTATTTTTCTGCCAAAAAGTTGAATTAGCCACAAAATAAGTGAATATTCACCCAGGAAGAAGGATCTTTCATAATAAAAATGTATTCCGAATCAAAAATATAGTAGCAGACTTTTTAAACAAAAGCAGTTGTATTTTTTATTGGTTGAAAAAGGAAGTTTCTTTAAAACATAGGATAAATGAGAGTTGTTTAAAAAATGGCAATAGAGGGAAATAAGATAAAGGGTGTGAAGTCTGCATTATAAAAGTGGTTTTTAAGCTTATTAGTTATTATTTAACTGTACCATTTGAGGTTTATCTTTTGCAAACATTGTTAGAATTTATCATACATTCAAAAGATTTATAATTTTATAATTCTATTCTAAAAAACAATTTTGCAATTTTTTAAGTGTTAAAGAAGCATACATGAACTTCTAAATTAACATTATTGTCACTCGCATTGTAATTTATTCAAATAAAACGTACCTCTTTTGTATAAGAAATTCTATTTCGCCGTCAAGCATCGATCCTAAAGTGAGAATAATTCCCTCGCTCTTTATTGCTAGAAACTAATTTAGGAAGTTGATAATGGAGTTTCTTTTTACGATACTTGAACTCCGCGAATCAGCCAGAAAAGCTAATGTAATCTCTTTTCATTGGCGCGATGGATAACTTCTTATTCACAGACATTATGTGTTCTAACCTATTATTCGGCAATAGTCAGATCACTTACCTCTCATTACCTTTTAATGAGACATAGTCGTAGCAATACGAGTTTACATATACTACTAACAATAGGCAATATACTTGCTTGTATTTGAATCTATAAATTTTCTGCATCTATCTTCTTTGCGTTGCCATTTATCTCAATTTATTATTCCAGGCATATAAGAGAAAATATTTTCACCAGTCTTTCTCCACGTAGAAGCTCCGCAGTCCCAGATGGATGTCAGTAACAGCTCCACAGCAGAAAGCTAAACTAGCTCTTAAGATCTATCTTTTTTGATAACGCATTGTTCTTCTACCTTGTAACATTTCTTGCCTGACATTAGGTTTTACTTAATAATATTGCCAGGAAAATTTACAAATCCACAAATTTCATTTCAGCTGATAGTACCCTGCGATAGAAAAGAAGAAAAAACGGAATATTATGTGTTTTAATCGTGGTTTTAGTTCAATAATAAAGATTCAAAAATAAAAATTGATGGTACTTTCACGAGTGATACACAAATTGTGTAATTAATGCATCACTTGGAACTAAAGAATTTAAACATTATAATCTTAATATTATATCTTCAGATTTGACAATATTTTACTATCTTACTTGCGAAAAATGTCTAGATGGAAGTTTTTTAAATCGACGCATAAAAAATTTATAATGCAAAACAGGGGTGTGCAAAAGTTCGACCCAGACGAGCCGACTTTTTTTATGTGCGGTTCAGGTTATTGAGCCGAAAAAAGTTTGAGGACCGACAAAAACTCGCGGACTGAGAAAAGCTTATGGGCTAAGAAAGGCTCACGAACCTTGCAAAATAAATTAGGAATATTAACATAAATAATAATAGAATGTTCTGTGTCGGCAGAATGTCTTGTCCAAAAATTTTAATAAAATTAGCTAGCTAGTATTACTATTCCATCCCCTTTCCAGCTCCCTTAATTATTCGGGACAAGTAGACACAGGCAGAATAATAATATTTACAGAAATTTAGGCTTCAAAAATAATGATAGATTTCAATTTCCATTTGATAAAAAAATTATTATTCACAAAACTAAAATAAATTTAATTAAAAAGAGATATTTTAAAGCAAATTTTCTATCTATGCTTTCTTAACCTGAAATTGATAGAAACTCATGTTTTTGAATAAAATGAGCTATATTGTGCATCAACGACTTTCATATTCTGAAAAACGGTTAAAATCAATATATCTATAATCGACTGAGGAAAGAAATCAAATATTGTGGTGGAATGCAAGCTTTACAAGCGGCGCGAGCTTTTTTTCGGTCTGCGAACTTGTTTTGGCTCCTGAGCTGCAAATTGGCTCGCAGCTCAACTCGACTGACATACCAAAAGCTCGCGCGAGTCATTTCGAGGTCGCGAGAACGTAATTTTACAAACTTTGCTATTTTATATTTAAAATTTTTTATTTAGAAATAAGAAAAGTGTTCAAGTTTTTAAATTATACTTTTATCACAATAGTGTATATAATTAAAGGGTATCATAGCACAACTATGTAAAACCCACTTTTCCATAAGCTCGTGTTATTGGCTTCAAAATCCTCAAAAAATTTCATCCCATATTGTGGTGAAAAAAACTTGGATTAAGTACTGGTTTAAACAATTTGGCTAAATATATAATAATAATATTCTAGTCTCCGGAAGAAACTACATTAAATCCATGTGTTGGATAATTTTAATGTCATCCAAAGGGGGAGGGTCGGTAAGGCCGGTTTTTGGCCTAATTTATTTTTGCACCAAAAAATCTGAAAAAATCATGGTAGTATCTTATAAGTATCCCGAGTCGATTGCACGCTAAACGGACTACCCTCC
>JAAAKG020139418.1:0-12364 GCA_010014905.2 Druon quercuslanigerum
CAAATATTACAGAATATTTCTAAAATATTTCTCAAAGATTTTTAATCAGCTCACAAATATTTTAATAAGACTTCACAAAGATTTCACAATGATTTCACAATGATTTATAAAAGATTTCAGATGTATTACAAAGATCTCACAAAGATTTTAATGAATTCTGGTAGATTTAAAAAACTTCACAAAGACTTATATTATATCACAAAAATTTCACAAAGATTGCAAAGATTTAACAAAGATTTTAAAGATTTCACAAACATTTCAATGATTTCTAAAAGATTTCACAAAAACTTCTATTGTATCACAACAATTTCAAATAGATTTTAAAGATATAACAAAGATTTTAATGATTTCATAAAGAGTTTAAAGATTTCGAATAGATTTAAAAGAATTGACAAAAACTTCAATTATTAAAAAAAAAAATTTAAAAATCCACAAGTATCACAGAATATTTCCAAAATAATTTGAATAAAATTTTTAAAGAATTCACAAAGATTTCACAAATATTTCAATGATTTCTAAAGGATTTCAGATAGATTTCAAAGAATTCACAAACAATTCAATCATTTCTCAAAGGTTTTACAAAGGCTTCTATTACATAACCAAAAATTCAGATAAATTTCAAAAATTTAACAAATATTTTAATGATTTCATAAAGATTTTAAAGATTTCGGATAGATATAAAAGAATGACAAAAACTTCAATCATTTCACAAAGATTTAAAAAATTTTCACAAATATTACAGAATATTTCTAAAATATTTCTCAAAGATTTTTAATCAGCTCACAAATATTTTAAAAAGACTTCACAAAGATTTCACAATGATTTCACAATGATTTTTACAAGTTTTCAAATATATTACAAAGATCTCACAAAGATTTCAATGAATTCTGGTAGATTTAAAAAACTTCACAAAGACTTCAATCATTAATGAAATATTTCAGAAAGGCTTATACTATATCACAAAAATTTCAGAAAGATTGCAAAGATTTAACAAAGATTTTAAAGATTTGACAAAAATTTCAATGATTTCTAAAATATTTCAGATAGATTTCTAAGAATTCACAAACAATTCAATCATTTCTCAAAGATTTCACAAATACTTCTATTATATCACAAAAATTTCAGAAAGATTGCAAAGATTTAACAAAGATTTTAAAGATTTCACAAACATTTCAATGATTTCTAAAAGATTTCATATAGATTTCAAAGAATGTACAAACAATTCAATCATTTCTCAAAGATTTCACAAAGACTTCTATTATATCACAGAATTTACAGATAGATTTTAAAGATTTAACAAAGATTTTAATGATTTCATAAAGATTTTAAATATTTTGGAAAGATTTAAAAGAATTGACAAAAACTTCAATCATTTCACAAAGATTATAAAAATTTCACAAATCACAGAATATTTCCAAAATATTTCTGTAAGATTTTTAATCAGCTCACGAATATTTTAAAAAGACTTCACAAAGATTACACAATGATTTCACAATGATTTCGTATATGTTGCAAAGATTTCAGATATATTACAAAGATCTCACAAAGATTTTAATGAATTCCAGTATATTTATAAAGCTTCACAAAGACTTCAATCATTAATCAAATATTTCATAAAGACTTCTATTATATCACAAATATTTTAGAAATGTTTCATAAAGATTTTAATGATTTCAGATAGATTGAAAAGAATTTACAAAAACTTTAATTATTTCACGAAGGTTTTAAAAATTTCACAAATATCTCAGAATATTTCCAAAATATTTCGCAAACATTTTTGAAGAATTCACAAAGATTTCACAAAAACTTTAGATTTCACAAAGATTTCAAATATTTCGAAAATATTTTAGATAGATTTGAAAGATTTCACAAACAATTTAATTATTTCTCAAAGATTTCACAAAGATTTCTATTACATAACCTAAAATTCAGATAGATTTCAAAAATTTAACAAAGATTTTATCGTTTTCATAAAGATTTTAAAGATTTCGGATTGATTGAAAAGAATATACAAAATATTTCTGAAAGATTTTTAATCAGCTCACAAAAATTTTAAAAAGACTTCACAATGATTTCACAATGATTTCTAAAAGAATTCATATATTTCGCAAAGATTTCAGATATATAACAAAGATCTCACAAAGATTTCAATGAATTCCTGTAGATTTAAAAAACTTTACAAAGACTTCAATCATTGATCAAATACTTCACAAAGACTTCTTTTATATCACAAAAATCTCAGATAGATTTTAAATATTAGCCAAAGATTTTATTGATTTCATAAAGAGTTTAAAGATTTTGAATAGATTTAAAAGAATTGACAAAAACTTCACAAAGATTTCACAAAGATTTCACAAAGATTTCAATGATTTCTCAAGGATTTCAGATAGATTTTAAAGGATTCACAAACAATTCAATCATTTCTCAAAGGTTTCACAAAGACTTCTATTATATAACCAAAAATTCAGATAGATTTGAAAAATTTAACAAAGATTTTAGTGATTTCATAAAGGTTTAAAAGATTTCGGATAGATTTAAAAGAATTTCACAAATATTACAGAGTATTTCTAAAATATTTCTCAAAGATTTTTAATCAGCTCACAAATATTTTAAAAAGACTTCACAAAGATTTCACAATGATATCACAATGATTTCTATAATTTCCAGATATATTACAAAGATCTCACAAAGATTTCAATGAATTCTGGTAGATTTGAAAAACTTCACAAGGACTTCAATCATTAATGAAATATTTCATAAAGACTTATATTATATCACTAAAATTTCAGAAAGATTGCAAAGATTTAACAAAGATTTTAAAGATTGCACAAACATTTCAATGATTTCTAAAAGTTTTCAGATAGATTTAAAAGAATTCACAAAAACTTGAATTATTTCACAAAGATTTTAAAAATTTCTCAAGTATCTCAGAATATTTCCAAAATATTTTGCAAAGATTTTGAAACAATGCAAATAGAATTCACAAAGACTTAACAAAGATTTCACAAAAAATTTACAAAGATTTCACAAAAAAGTTCACAAATATTTTACAAATATTTCAATGATTTCTAAAAGATTTCATATATTTCGCAAACATTTCAGATAGATTTCAAAAAATTCGCAAAAGTTTTAAAGATTTCGGATAGATTTAAAAGAATTTCACAAATATTAAAGAATATTTTCAAAATATTTTTTAAAGATTTTAAATCAACTCATAAAAATCTTACAAAGACTTCACAAAGATTTTACTAAAATTTCACAATAATTTAAATGATTTCTAAAAGTTTTAATACGTATCGCAAAGATTTCAGATAGCTTACAAAGATTTTAAAAAATTGCAATGATTTCGGATAGATTTAAAAGAATGTACAAAAACTTTAATCATTTCACAAAGATTTTTAAAATGTTCACAAATCTTACAGAATATTTCCAAAATATTTCTCAAAGATTTTTAATCTGCTTACAAATATTTTGAAAAGACTTCAAAAACATTTCAGAATGATTCCATATATTTCGCAAAGATTTCAGATATATTACAAAGATCACACAAAGATTTCAATGAATCCCGGTATATTTAAAAAACTTCACAAAGACTTCAATCATTAATGAAATATTTAATAAAGACTTCTATTATATCAAACAAATTTCAGATGGATTTCAAAGATTTAACAAATATTTTAATGATTTCATAAAGATTGCAAAGACTTCGGACAGATGTAAAAGAATTTATAAAAACTTGAATCATTTCAAAAAGATTTTAAAACATTCACAAATATTACAGAATATTTCCAAAATATTTCTTAAAGATTTTTAATTAACTCACAAAGATTTTAATGATTTCTGGTAGATTAAAAAAAAATTCACAAAAACTACCATAATTACTGAAATATTTCATAAAGACTTATATTATATCACAAAAATTCCAGATAGATTTCAAAGATTTAACAAAGATTTTAATCATTTCATCAAGATTTTAAAGATTTTGGATAGATTTAAAAGAATTTACAATCACTTCAATCATCTCACAAATATTATAAAAACTTTAATCATCTTACAAAGATTTAAAAAATTCATTAATAATACAGAATATTTTCAAAATATTTCTTAAAGGTTTTTAATCAAATCACAAAGATTTTACAAAGATTTCACAGTAATTTCAATAATCTCCCAAAATTTCATTGAATTCTGGTAGATTTCAAAAACTTCACAAAAACTTCAATTAATAATCAAATATTTCATAAAGACGTCTATTATGTCACAAAAAATTCAAATAGATTTTAAAAAGATTTAACAAAGATTTTAAAGATTTCGGATACATTAAAAAAAATTTATAAAAACTTTAATCATTTCACAAATATTTCAGAATATTTCCAAAATATTTATCAAAGATTTTTATCAACTCACAAATATTTTACAAATATTTCACAATGATTCCAATGATTTCTAAACGATTTCAGGTATTTCGCAAAGATTTCAGATATCTTACTAAGATTTCACAAAGATTTTAATGATTTCGGGTAGATTTAAAAAACTTCACAAAGATTTCAATCATTAATCAAATATTTCATAAAGACTTCCATTATTTCAATGAATTCTGGTAGATTAAAAAAAACTTCTCAAAAACTTCCATCATTACTCAAATATTTCATAAAGACTTCGATTACATGACAAAAATTTTAGATAGATTTCAAAAATTTAACAAAGATTTTAAAATTTTCACAAATATTACAGAATATTTCCAAAATATTTCCTAAAGATTTTTAATCAACTTACAAAGATTTCAATGAATTCTGGTATATTTGAAAAAACTTCACAAAAACTTCCATCATTACTCAAATATTTCATAAAGACATCTATTATATCACACAAATTTCAGATAGATTTCCAAGATTTAACAAAGATTTTAATCATCTCATAAAATTTTTGAAGATTTCGTAGAGATTTAAAAGAATTTACAAAAACTTTAGTCATTTCACAAAGACTTAAGAAATTTCACAAATATTACAGAATATTTCCAAAACATTTCTCAAAGATTTTTAATCAACTGACAAAGATTTTAATGATTTCATCAAGATTTTAAAGATTTCGGATAGGTTTAAAAGAATTTACAAAAACTTCAATCATCTCACAAATATTATAAACACTTCAATAATTTTATAAAGATTAACAATTTTTCACAAATATTACAGAATATTTCTAAAATATTTTCTAAAGATTTTTATTCAACTCACAAAGATTTTAGTGAACTCTGGTAGATTTAAAACAACTTCACAAAAACTTCCATCATTACTTAAATATTTCATAAAGACTTCTATTATGTCACAAAAATTTCAAATAGATTTGAAAAGATTTAACAAAGATTTTATTCATTTCAAATACATTTTTAAAAATGTATAAAAACTTCGATCATTTCACAAATATTACAGAATATTTCCTACATATATTTTTCAAAGATTTTTATCAACTTAAAAAGATTTTACAAAGATTTCACAATGATTTCCATGATTTCCAAAATATTTCAGAAATCTTACTAAGATTTCACAAAGATTTTAATGAATTCGGGTAGATTTAAAAAACTTCACAAAGACTTCATTATTAATAAAATATTTCATAAAGACTTCTTTTATATCACAAAAATTTCAGATAGATTTCAAAGATTTAACAAAGGTTTTAAAAATTACACAAATATTACAGAACATTTCCAAAATATTTCGCAAACATTTTTTAAGAATTCACAAAGTTTTTACAAAGATTTCACAATGATTCCAATAATTTCCAAAAGATTTCATATGGATTTGAAAGTGTTCACAAAGATTTCAATGATTTCGGACAGATTAAAAAAATTCACAAAGACTTTAATCATTTCTCAAAGATTTTTACGCAGATTTCAATAATTTCACAAATATTACCGAATATTTTTAAAGTATTTAAAATATTACGCAAAATTTTTGAAACAATTTACAAAGATTTCAAAAAACTGCATACAGATTTGACAAAGATTTCAATGATTTCTGAAATATTTCAAATATTCCTAATTATTTCACAGAGATTTCAAGGATTTCGAATGGACTTAAAGGATTTTACAAAGCCTTCTTAATTTTTCAAATATTTCACAAAGATTTCTATAAATTCACAAATATAACCGAATATTTTAAAAATTCCCCAAATATTTTTAAAGGATTTTTTGTTTAGTTTTTAGGGTAAAAGTTACAATATTTTTATTAAAATTTAATTATTTTGCTAATAATAAAATTTCTTGTTGATAAATAATATTTTTTTTTGGAAATTCAATTGTGTAGATACTTTATCTTCTGGACTCCAAATTCAATAATTTCGTTAAAAATAGAATTATTTAATAAAACATTAACTTTTTTGTTGAAAATTCTTATTTTTGGTTAAAAGTTTAATTAGTTGGTTCAAAAATTAAACTTTTTGAATGGAAATTTAACTGATTTGTAGAAAATAAAATTTCTTTTTTAAAAATAATATTTTCGGTTTGAAAATTCAATTCTTTGCAGATACTTTTTCATTTGGCTTTCAAAATTCGACAATTTTATTGAAATCGAAAAAACTTGTTTAAAAATTAACTTTCTTGTTGATATTTCATATTTTTGGTTGAAAATTCAACTATTTCGTTAAAGCTTCTTTAATTTTTAAAAAAATGTAACTATTTATGAAAAAATAAAATTTTGAGTTTAAAAATTATCTTTTCATGTTGAAAATTCAACTTTTTCTTGATAATTTGTCTTTTGGACTTCATTATTTAACATCTTTTTAAAAATTGATTTATTTTGTTAAAAATTCATTTTCTTTGGTGTTTCTTTTGGTATACTTTTTTGTTGAAAATTCAACTCTTTGGTTGAAAATGGAACTACATTTTCGAAAAAAAAATTTGGGGTCCAACTCTTTTGTTAAAAATTTAACTTTTTTCAAAAAATTGTTTCTTGTTTGGTCAAAAGTGTCTTTTTTATATCTAAAATTGTACTCAACAGGTTGAGTATTTGTTTTTTTTTGCAAATTAATTTTTTTAACTAAAAATTTAACGATTCCATTAATAGTTAAAAAAAAAATATTTTTAAGTTAAAAATGTTATCTTTCTTCATATTAAATTGATCTTGGTATAAAATATATATTTTTTTATTGAAACTTTGGTTAAAGATTCAAAAATTTTGTAAAAAATTCATTTTTATTATTGAAATCCAACTGATTTATAATTCATTCTTTATGGCAGAAAAGAAATAATTTTTTATTGAAAATTCAACTTTTCAGGTTAAAAATCGAACAGTCTCCTAAAAAATTTTCTCTTCGGGTTGAAAATTGAACTAGTTAATTGAAAGTTGAAATAATTTGTAAAATTTTATTTAAGTTTCATCTGATGGTTGAATATTAAACTTTAAAAAAAAAAAGTATTTCTTTTTTAGTTACATTTTTTTGTCTGAAAATTTAGCTATTTCGTATTTGTTTGAAACATTTTCCATTATGAGTAAAAAATTTAACTATTTGGTAGAAGATTCAAATATTTTTATAAAATTTTTCAAAATATAGTTTAACAATTTGCTTAAAAGTTAAACAATTTTACTAAAAGATCTTCTATTTTCCTTGAATGTTCAACTCGACTTAAAATCTTAAGAATTGAAAGTGTTTCATATTAATTTAAATGTTTTATTCACAACAATAGTATTTAAAAGAATTTATTCTTCTATTTCAAAGAAGAAAGTATTGATTGATAAAAAAAGTGTTTATTGGCTAGAAATAATAAAAAAGCAGTGTATTATTTTTTTGGTAAATACATATTATAATCTTACTTTCCTTCAATTTATCTAAGTGCCATTTAAAGTTTGAATGACGAAAAAATTGGAAAGATTCTAATAAATTAAGAAAAAAGTTTGAAAGTTTTATTCCGAGGGCGATAAAGAGTAAACACGGATTCGAGTTTGGAACTTAAAGAAGTAATTTATATAAATCCATGGGATAATTTTTCTTGGCAAAGTCAGTTAGCGCGACATCAGGATCGAGTTTTTGCGACAGTTTTCTAATTAAAAAGCATCTGGACGGGCTGCATCCCAATTTTCTTGAACAAAGCCTAGCAGCAGAATTTTATCGCACTCTGGCAGAAATATCTCCGAAAAGCATTTAATCTCTGGGTCGCAGAAGTGGTACCAATTTGCTGGGTAAACGATGTCTATTCAGAGATTCTGAGGGGGGACGAGGCGAAACATGCGATCGCATTTGGCACCCACGCATTTCAAGGAGTGTTATGTAGGTAATCCCGAAGTCAATTGAGAGGGACAGAATCTAATGAGAGTCCATCTAATCTAATCGGAAACTCTGATTTTCCCAATCCCTCTCTATTCCATTTTGCTTCGCAAATTCGTCAATTAGCGACCCTACACTCTATACAATTAGGTATAAGATTGAGTGAACTACCAGAGAGTCGAAATTGAACCAAAAAAATAATAAATTTTTATTAAACACATTAATTTTTAACCAAGAAGATTAATTTTTATACTCTTATACTAAAAATACGAATTTCGGTCCAGTAGGAGCGACAGCAACACACGAGAGGTACTAGACTTTTTCCAGAAAATACTACGAGACGTTGAGTATTCTCTTGTTGAGCTATACCAAAACAGACGAATCTTTAACTGAATATAATAACTTTTAACTGAATAGCTGAATTTTAAACCAAGAAAATTAATTTTCTACCACCCTACTGAAAAATCTGACGTCGGAAACGACGACGCAGGAAATGAGATCGGAAACGATGCCGGAAATGACAACGTATCGACGTCGGAAACAAAATCGGAATTTGTGATCGTTTCCGGCGTCGTTTCCGCTGTAATTTTCGACATCGTTTCCGATGTCGTTTTTGATATAAATTTTGCCTTCGTTTCCAGGAATTCGACTTTTCATGCATTTTTCATACACTCGCAAAATTTCACTGGGAGGCACAAAAGATTCTTCACGCCGTTTGTTTTTGAAACATACATATAAAAAATTTTCAAATCATTGAAATAGTTCGCGTTTTCACGTCACATTGTCGATGAGAATGTAAAATGTAATTAATGTATATATACAAACAAAATTCTATGACAATAAATATTATACTAACTTTGCATAATAATTTAAAAATTCATTATATTAAATTCTTGACCTCGGCCCGGGACTGATTATTCAGATATTGCAAAATAAGGTATAAATTTTGTCCATTAACATGATTTTATCATTTATTCTTAATTTTTACTAATCTTTATTCGCAGCTACCCTGAAATATGTATTATTTCAAAACGCGGCCCAAAAAAATTTGTAGATCTTTTTGGAGTGCACAATTTGTGTCCAATAATAATTTATCGTATCTTGCATAGTTTGTCTGTAACATGGAATTTATGATTTTTTATTATTTTTTGTGCAATAAAAAAGTAAATTTTCGATTTTTCAAAAAAATTCAAAAAGTCGTTATGACAATCTTGTAGGGCTTGCAAAGAAACACATTTTCCTCGTATTGACTTTTGTTCGTGTCTTGCGTTGTTTGGCTGATAACGCTCATTTTCGTTTGTTTTTTTGGATTTTGAAATTGCTATAGCTCTGATTTTTTTTTTGATTCTTAATGTTGTTTCTTGCGAATAAAATAAAAACTACACGTCCTATCAAAAAGTGGTTTATAGCAAATTTGTAGAGCTTTTTAATTTGCACAATTTTTGTTTTCGGCTCCGAACTCACATTCCGATTTTATTTCCGACGTCGTTTACGTTGTAATTTCTGGCGTCGCTTCCGGCGTCGTTACCGATGTCATTTCCGACATCGTTTTAGACGTCGTCGGAAATGACGCAGGAACGGCGTCGACTTCGATCCCACATTCTGATTTCATTTCCGATGTCGTTTAAGTTGTCATTTCTTGCGCCGTTTCTGTTATCGTTTCCAATGTCATTTCCGACATCGCTTCAAACGTCGTTTCCGACTCTGGTAATTTTTGGTTTTTGTGACAAAATTCGTTAGGATAAATTGTTTAAATTTTTGAATATTATCAATATCCGTGCAGTGACCTTTTGAATTTTAAAAAAAGTAGTCTCACAAATATTCAAAAACCTGTTTTTCGGATTCAGGGTGTCTCAAAACGTGGACAAACTAACTTTCTACTAAAAATATCAATTTTTTAACCAAGGAGATTAATATGATGCTAGTCAACAAAATTTGGAAATTATTATATTTGTTGATTATTTTGCAGTTTCTGGGAGTGTGTATTAGGGCAATTTTCTTTCAAGAGTATTAATTTTCAATAAAATAACAATTTTTTTATTTTTCAAGCACAGAAGACGAATTTTCTACAAAAGCTTTGCATTTTCAACAGATAATTTAATTTTTAACCAATCAGTTAAATTTTTAGTAAAAAAATGTTTTATAAAATATATTTTTCATTAAACAGAAAACGACTTTTTAACCAATTTTTAAAATTTTCAACCGAATAGGTAAATTTTAAAATTAAAAAGATAATATTAATAAAAACTGGAATGGTAAAGTAAGAAAAAAATCAATAAAAAACTTTTTTTCTACAAAGTGTTTGGATTATTTACAAAACAGTTGAATTTTGTGCCTCATTAAAGAATATTCTATCCGATTGTTGAATTGTTAAGCCAAACTGACGAATTTTCTTCAAAAAAGTTGAACTTTCAACCAAAAAAGACAATAAATACCATCAAAAGTTTGGAATTTCTAATCAAATGGATAAATTTTCAAGCAAAAAGAATAATATTTTATTAAAAAGGAAACAGTAGAACTTGAATAATCGAGAAGAATTTTAAAAGTAATACTTAATTTTTAAGTTTAAAAATTAATTTACAATAACAAAAAAAACTTCAAATAAAATAGTTAAATATTAATCAAAAGAAATTACTTTTAAACTAAAGAAAGTTTATCCATAATTGAAATAGTACACTTTTCAGTCAAAATATTATTTTGAACAAAGAAAAAAAAAGTTTGAATCAGATACTAAAATTTTTAACAAAAAATAATGAATTTTAGGCCAAAAGACGCATTTCCAAACCAGAAGAATAATTTTCTACACATATTTTAAAATTTTTAAATAATTTTTTAACCAAATTAAATGGATTCGCGAACAAGAACAATATTTTTATCAAAAAAGTCGATTTTCAAACACTTAGTTGAATGTTCAACTAAAAAGATCAATTTTCAAAATAAGAAAAGCAAATTTTGTAAAAATTATTTCAGTATTCAACCGAAAAATGGTTTTTCAAATAAAAAGATTACTTTTTAAGCATGAAGAGTAATTTTTAAGTACAAGAGGCGAATTTTGATCCAAACGGTTTATTTAAACAAGAAACATGTTAAATTAAGGTACGTTTAATTCAACCAAAAAGGATAAATTTTCAACAAATCATGTAATTGTTTAAATAAAAAATATTGGATTTTAACCAAAAACGAAAGAAAATACAAATTTTCAACCACAAAATAGAAACTTCAATTAATAAGATTTTAATCAAAAAGAATTGAAATTAAAAAAGGATGAAGACGATTTTTCTAGGAAACAGTTTTTTTGTTTAATTCGAAAATATGTTTTTTTTAGATTTCGCTACAAAAATAAGAAAAATGTTGAAAAAATCTACTTTGAAAGGTTTCATCAGTAAAAAATAAATTTTTTATTTATTAAATTCAGAACTATAAAAAAACTGGCCAAACATAATATAATAAATACTTTCTGTTCAAATTAAATGAATAATTTGTGTTAAAAAAAAAAAAAAACTTGTAAACCATTATCTTGGTCGCGTTACGTTTTTTTAAAAATGGTATTGCCAGAAATTTGCATAGGAACAATAAAATAATAAAAAAAATTTTTATTGAGATTATTATTGCTAACACTGCAAACAAATGTAATAAAAAATGCATTAATCAGTCATTTTTCAACCGAAAAATTTGTTTTTTTCGATGTCATTTTTTTAATTATGAAGTTTATGATAATTTTAGAAAAAGTCATAAATTATTGAAAAATCTTATTATTTTCCTAAACAAATTTAATATACAAAAATTCATTATTCGGGAATTTTTTAGCAAAAAAATGGTCAATGGTTGAAATTTTTATGGTTCTTTAAAACAAATTTAATCAAAAAATGCACAGATAAGAGATTTATCGAAAGAAAAATTCGATTGTTTCAATGGCGAATTTTTTAATTAAAAAATGCATGATAATTTTATGAAAAACTCAAAATTTATTGATCAATTTTATGATGTTTTAAAGCAATTTTAATAAATAAATGTATTTGTTGAGAAATGCGTTGTTGAGAAATGCGTGAGCGAGCATGGTTTGCTAGTTTTTTTTCTATTTTGAGCGTTTGTCAAGGGAAAGCCCAGG
>JAAAKG020139419.1:0-12364 GCA_010014905.2 Druon quercuslanigerum
ATGTCTACCTGAAAGCCTACAGAGCTTTGAGAAATTTAATGTTTACACCGAATTTCTTGCATAATTTAAAATATAAATATATTGAAGATACATACAAATATGGTATTTAAAAGAGGTTTTTGACAAAGTATCAATCAATTCTGCATAATGATAAAATACATAATTGGGAAAACATTCCGGGCACAAAGTATAAATATCCGAGCGCGAAGCGCGAGATCCAACGTGCGCGCGCCGTAGGCGCGCTTAAACTTGCGAGCGAAGCGAGCTGCGCGCGTAGCGCGCTATGAGAATGTGCCCGCGCAGCGGGCAGATTTTTTATTATGTTGAAACCTTTAAAAATATTTTAAAGACTTCAACATTTCTTTCAAAATCTTCGAAAATCTACATTTCGTTTTAAGAATAATTAAAATTTTTTTTAAATTTCAATTCTTTTTTTAATTTTCTAAAAGCTTTCAAATGTATTTTAAATTGACACTTATTCATTCTGAAGTTTATAAAAAAATCCGCAAAATAAAAAAAATTGTCTGCAAACCTTCCAGTTTCCTTTTTGAAAATTTTGGTTATCTTTTGGAATGTTTTGAAATCTTTTTAAATATTATCAAAAAAAAATCTGGGGAAATAAAAAATTATAAAAAGTTGTTCGCGTCATTTCCATATGTGTTTATCACTTTCCACAGTTTTTCTATTTCGAGAACAAGTAATACATATCAATAAACAACTACAAAAGTAAAGAACACAAGTCGTATTTTTTTTCTAATTTAAAGTTCCCGCCAAGAGGAGTGCTACTTTATCGGCAGTACATGCTTGGGTAGTACGATCAAGTACCGCTGTGCGATCAGCGCCAAACAGTTGGGAGTCGCCTAAGAGCTTTTTTCGTTTGTTTTTTTGCTTAACCATTTTACTCTCGTTTTTTAGCAATTACTCTATTATTATCAAAAATTTAGACAGCAAGCGTGTATCCCACAATAATGAAGCCACTTTCAGCAAACGGAAAATGAAAAGAGAGTATTTTTAAAACCTCAAAACCGAATTATCATCGACCGCTGGCAAGTTTTGAGTGTCTCATAGATTTCGCCATTTCTGTGCGCCCCATTCCAACAGAGCCTTAAATGTTACTTTTGACATACTTCTTTACCAATATATTCAAACGATAACCTAATTTCACGATTACAGGGACCGCCACGATTACTGGGTCATTTATCTTATATCTCTTATACTAAACTCAAGAAAAATTGCAATTTTTCTAAAATGTTTGTTTTATTCTCTTCTATATATCTCTAGTTTATAATCTAAATGGTAAAAACGGTTTAGATGCGACAATAAAAAGGGTATAATTTAACTCGTTTTTATATGTGAGCCATGTCAACTGTACTGTTTTCAGTAGATAATGTCTAACTTTACAGATTCAACATTGAGTTAAAAACTGCATGTTCGTTGCATACTAATCTGATGTATGCTCTCTAACTTTAAATTAGTAAAATATAACTGATTATCAGTTAAATTCTACTAATTGCCATAGCTAGAACTAAGCTACTGATGATTCGTAGAAGTTTACTGATTCAATTAGTTCAATAAAAATTCCTAATTCATTCAGTTATCCGAAAGAATAGAGCCCGTCAGCGGAACTACTAATTGAACAGTAAGATTTTAATGGATAAAATCAGTTAATTTTAAAAGGTTATATTTCGCATACATTCTGCTCTGATTTAAAATGAATTTAATTTCAAAATAAGATTCAAAAAATTCCAAAAACTCGACGTTTGCAGACGTTCGTCTTCCTCGAGTGTTCCGCAATCTCGACACTTTGACGGTGCTTGACAGGACTCGTCTTCGGTGAGAATGGCTCACCATATTTGGCTGGCGCTCTACTCAAACGATATTCATAACGGGATTTAAAAAAAATATATTATTTTATTAAATAAAATAACCTTTAATGTATTTTTTTTGTGTACTTTATTTGGTTTCGAAACAAACAAACATTTTATTTCGATGAAGATATTTTTTTCAATTGTCACTTTCACTGTCACAGAATAATAATTTTTTCTTATTGTTCACGATAACGTGATTCATTTAATAATGTTCTATTGGTGTGTTGATTACTACTTAGATTAGTTAATATTATGAAATAACTGATTCAACCGTTAAAATTCAATAAATTGATTTATTGGTAAAAATTTTACTAATTACATTAGTAAATATTATGAAATAATTGATTCATCAGTCAAAAGTTAATAAACTGATTTAATTAGTAAAATTTTTACTAATTCAAAATAAGAGAGTGTGTTGCGAAAATTAAAATTCTTTGGTTTAACAATAGATTAATAAACTAAAATTTCTGATTCAGATATTTTGATTTAAAAAATTGAAGAAAATTTAAAAGAACAAACTGAAAATAGCGGTTTGAATCTATTTGTTTAGACAGGATTTCGTCATTGTTAAAACAAACTAAATAAAATAAATTCAACAGGAAATATGCTTTTAAGGTCCAACAGAGCACGAAATTTCAATTTGTCGGTAGACGATTCAGTGACCTCTGCTCTGATTAGAACCTGCGTACGTGAGAGGTGCACATCCGGGGAAATTCGGGCTCCTTAGGAAGCAATTCCAGGCACGTAAATTATGATTTTACCATGATTTACTTGCCAGAGTACATGGCGTATGTCACGAGGGCGTATAGATGTGTTTGTCGTGTAGCTTTAAATCTAATTTATCGCTGCATCGTCTCTAAGTTACAGGCCAAGATTACCATCGTATACAGATCGCAGATTGCAGATACTAGTGTGTTCATTGTGAAAACTTTAGAACCTCGATAAGCCAACATTATACAAAAAGGGAAAAAAATTACCTCTTAAGGGCATGTAACCTGTGTCATCAGAAATTATCGACCGAGCTCGCAATTATATCCTCCCAACTTATTTTTATAGTAATGAAAATATCGTCGTAACATTCTCAGTCGTGAAAGCAAACAAAGTTTTTAGGAATCTGCATTATCATCAGAAAAAATTGAAATTCTTGATATATTTTCAGACTAGATGAAGTTATAAATTAAAAAATTAAATTTTTTCTCAAAAAAGATCTTCATCGATGGATAGTCAAATTTTTCAAGGATCTTTTTTCAGAAAAAAAATTTAATTACAAAAATTTTTAATTCATATCTCAATTTAGTCTGTAAAGGCGTTAGGAAATTCTGTTATCTTGCGATGATAATACAGATTCCTTGAAAAATTTGACTTTTAACACCTGGCATAAGAATGCTTTTAATTCTGAAAAAGCATTCCACTTTCAAGCTAAGGGTGAATTTTCAAATAACATAAAATCCTTGAGCCTTCAACTGGAATAGTTAAATTTTAGAAAGATTCAACTAAAATTATCAGTCTACAGACAAAAAGGTTATTCACTAAAAAACTTGAACCTTCAACCAAGTAGTTAAATATTAAACCAAAAAAGATGAGTAATGTAATAGTTGATATTTAAACTAAGAAAATATTTTAATTTAAAATCACAAACAGTTAAAATAAAACCTAGCAGGATCAAAACACAACAAAATAGTTGAATCCTTAAACAAAGAGAATCATTTTTATTTAAGCAGTTGTATTCTTAACCAAACACGATTAACTTTACATCACAGAAGTAGAATTTTTAAATGAAACTGGCGAATTTTTAATAAAAAAATATTTTTGAATCAATTAAAAACCAATTTCATCTAAAATGTTGAATTTTTAAACAAAAAGTATGTTTTCCACAGAACAATCGAATGTTGTATCTAGAAGATTAGTTTTCTACAAACAAAGAAGCATTCTCAACATAATACATAAATTTTTAACCAAATAGTTAAATCTTAAACCAAGAATATTTGCAACCAATTACACAAATTTAAAACTAAACAGTTTCAGCAATTGAACTGGTGTTAGTCCGTATTTTATTTGATTAATTTTTAGTACATTTTTTCGTTTCTAAAGTTTTTAAACCACATAATTGAATTTTGAAATTAAAAAGATTAATATTTGAACTAAAATGGAGTTATTAAATTTTTCTTGAAAATAATCAATTTTCAATTTAGAAAATGAATTTTCTGCAAAGCGGTTTAATTTTGTACCAAACAATTGAGTTTTATATCAAAGTGTTGAGTTTACAACCCAAGAATACGAATTTTCAATAAAAAATTTAATTTAAAACCAAATTATAATAAGTATATTTTTAACAAATTATATCTAGTTCAACTGTAATTGAATTTTGAACTAAGAAAGATTAATTCTGTAGGAAAAATCTAATATAAAATATTTAAATTCAAAAAATGATTAAATTGTGTCCAGGGAAATAAAAATGTGTGTTTTCTGAAGCTGAAAATATAGCAAAATTTAAGCTCAAAATTATAAGTAGTTTTTGAGAAAAACTATTTGTTATTAAAAAAGGTACCGTTGTTTTCGTGGGGCTAACTTTTTTTCGGCCGGTCGCACAGTCATAAAAGTGGACCAATTTTAATCCTAAAGAGTTACAGTGTAATGTACGATTAGCCGCTAATTGATTTTTGAGTATGAAGTACGTTACAAATTGCTGCAAAATAAGGGTATGTTTTGCCTCATAAACAAATTAAATAACTTTTTTAATTTTCATCCTAAAAAATCGGAATTAAAATCAATGTAAACGTACAATTTGCGCATGATTTTAAGATAAAAATATTTTCTGTACATTAATTGGTGGTAGAGTTAATTTTTTTTCTGATAACAATTATTGCAGTCGTAATTTTTTAAGATATACAGCAGAAATGGGAAAATTTTATTAACTGGATAGTGATACTGATTGTAGTTAAATTTTCAGAAAAATCAGATGCTGTTGATAGCAGCGGTTTATTTACGACCAAAATGCGGTCGCTGATCATAAATTTTGCATTAAAAGCTCAGAAAAAGAAGGTGTAGTGCTTAAAAGGTAAGTTTACTTTTTATATTTTCACTAATTGAACAATTACTGAAATAATTTTTCGATATAATTTTTGTATTAATTTGTTATTTTAATATTTATTTAATAATTTTACAAAATATGTGCTCTGGTAATCTGAAGATACGGAGATGTTTGAAAATCGGAAGTTCACGTCAGTCAATTTCACGAAAATGTTATGACTTGAGACTATTGAATACATTAAAACGTTATTGAATACATACTAAAATAATAAACTAATACTGAAATTATATCGAAACATTATTTCAGTAATTATTCAATTAGTAAAAATATAAAAAAGTAAACTTACCTTTCAAGCACTAGGCGTGCTTTTTCTGAGCTTTTAATGCAAAGTTTGTAATCAGCGCAAAAAGTTAGCTGAAATAAAAAAAAAAACATCTCGATATGTGTATTCTTTCATGAGGTACGTCCAATTGTTACAATTTGAACGCGTGAATTTAGTCGCAGCGCCATCGGCTACCAGGCGCGATCAGGCGGAAGCAGCTTCCCCCAGTTCAGCGCCGTACACTGCGACCGCATTTGGTCGTAAATAAACCGCTACAATCAACAGTATTTTCGCAACTGATTTTTCTGAAAATTTAACTAATATCAGAATCACTATCCAGTTAATAAATTTTTCCAATTTCAGCTGTATATCTTAAAAATTACGACTTTAATAATTGATATAAAAAAAACTGACTCTTCCACCAATTAACGCACAGAGAATATTTTTATCTTAAAATCATTCGCTAATTGTAAATTTACATTGATTTTAATTCCGATTGTTTAGGATGAAAATTACAAAAGTTATTGCATTTGTTAATGAGACAAAGACGTACCATTCTTTTGCAGCCATTTTTAACGTAGTTCATATTCAAAAACCAATTAGCGACAAATCTTAAGATACACTGCAACTATTTAGGATTAAAATGTGTCCACTTTTATGGCAGTGCGGTCAGCCAAAAAATGTTAGCGGCACCAAAACAACAGTACCTCTTCTGATAACAAATAGATTTTCTCAAAAACTAATTTTTTTATATTACTTATTGAGGAAACAACATGATTTCGCCAACTTTGAACATTGCGCAATTTTTTATGCTCAAATATTTTTGCCTGCAAACATATAGGTCTTCATCCAAGGCATAGACACTATTTCATGACGCGCCTCGTTTTCATTCTAAAATTTTGTGATGAAAAAATCCTTCATTCCCTGGATAAGGTGAATTTTCAACCCAGAAGATTAATTTTCTACAAAAGAGGAGGAATTTTTAACAAAATACATGAATTTTTTAACCATATAGTTCCATTTTGAACTGAAATACATAAATATTCATCGAAAAATGAAACAGTTAAAATTTCATTATAAAAGAATAATTTTCATACAAACAAAAAACAAATTTTTAACAAAAATTTTTTGTAACAAAGTTGTGCAACTTTGAACCAAGGAGTTGTATTTTCACCCTACAAAAAATGTTTTCAATGAAAAATGCAATAGTTGATGTTCATAAGAAAGGTTTTCATTCAAAACACATAATTTTTGTAACCTAAACAGATGAATTTTCAACCGAAAATTTACATTTTCAATAAAAAAGTTTATTTGCTACCAGAAAACACAAATTGTGAGCAAAATGATTAAATTTTCTGCCAAATTGTTGAAGGTGCGAGCCAAAACTACTAATTTGCTACAAAACAGTTAAGCTTTCAACAAAAAAGTAAATAATTTCATAATAATTTCAATTACTCAAATATTCAATAGAATACAAAGGTAGAGATAATGCTTAATTGAAACCCTGAAAAATGCCTTTTAATTTTGTTTTCAAATTAATAATTGAACCAAACGTTTGGGCACAAATATCTAAATTAACTTAAGCATTTTTACACTGAAGAAAAATTTAACAACAACTATTTTACGATTTTTTAGTTCCTTATGAAATATAATTAATTGAATGCACCAATTTTTAACGAAAAACGTTTCTGGCATAGATTAAACTTCAATCTCATTTTAGATTGCAAGAACCTTAATTTCCTGCTGAACACACATTCACTTTTTCATTGAAAAAAATTAATTAAAAGTCTTTTTTTGCATCCAAGGCTAATATATCCTTTGACAAGTTTTAATTGAGATGTTATGAAATTAAAATTTTCTGAAATTGAAATATTTACAAATGGGAAAGTTTGATTAAAAAACATACTATAAATTTTAACGTTCTATAAAGGCTTCAGATAAAACAGATTTTCCAATTGGAACGTATCAAACTATAATTTGTGGATTTTAGTTTTTGAAACCTGAATGTTAAATGGAAAATACGCGATATTGAATAAAATCATATAAACAAAATTGTTACAAATCCTATCAAATTGATGAATTAACTACCAATCCTATTCTCAAATTTAGAGCATTGAAAATCATAACTTGAATTTATATTTTTGGAACCGAAGCTAAATTTTTGAACTCTATAATCGGTAAAAGTGAAAAAAATTCATTTGGCAGCTTAACTGCAATTAATTTCAAATTTTTCAATTGAAAAGTCGTAGCAGCTTTTAGTTAGTAGCATTTTAGTCAGTAGCATGTTATACGTGTAAATTATTGAGCATTTTAATTCAAAAGTTTTGTTTTAAAGAACTTTTAAACTTCAGTTTAACAAAATTTTAATTTAAGAGTTCCACTTTAAGTGTTTTAATTTGCAGCTTAGTTTTTATTACTGAAAATGGAAAGAATTTTTGCTTAATAGTTTGATTTTTTTTATTTCATTGACAGTAAAAAATGTTTGCGAATCGGGTAAATCGGGTAAAAACGGGAAATGACAGTGCATTTATTTTTTTATTATCAGTTTACAATTTAAGAAATTTCAGATTTTAATGTTAAATAAGAAATTGTTTCAATTGGAATTGGAAATTCTGAGTAGTTAAAGAAATTTAAACGCCCCATTGAAACTTCATAAACTATTTTTAATTTGAAACTAAATTTAAAATAATATATTCATAATTAAAGATTTTTATCAAACCTAAAATACTATTTTAGTCTAAAATTCGAAATTTTTTAATTAAGAAATGTAAAAATTTCCCAACATTCAGGCATGTTTGATTTTTCATGTAAAATCAGTAACTATAAATCAAATATTCAAAACCGAACAAAAAAGTCGAGTAAGTTGAAGAGATATTTAGAAAGTCTGAAAATATTTAAAATAATGTAAAATTTGAATTGATTTCAAAAAATTTAAAAGAACTGTGTACATATACCGACAAGATTTCGAACAAAAAGTTTAGAAGCTTTTTACGAATTATCGAAGGTTTCAAAAGAATGAAAAACATTTTCTTCAGATTCTCAGCAAAATTGAAAATTATTTTTTATTTTGAAAAATAAAGTTTAGAGAATACTTAAAAAGTTTAAAAATGATTTCTAAAATGATCAAATACGTTTTTAATTTTACAGGACTAAAAAAAAAGTAAAATCATGATCTCTAAACTATATTAAAGAAATATATCTAAATTTATTATTATTTACTTATATTATTATTATTATATTATATAATTTATTATTTATATTATTATTAAATTTTTTATTATTATGTCTAGATATTTTATTGCTACAAAAAATTCACGGTTACCAAATAGTGCGCTATTTCAAATTTTTCAAAATTTTCACTTTCATGCATTACGAAATATTTTTCATTACAATAATGTAGCCTAAGATTGAAACCAGAAAAGTTTTTATCGAGAAACAAAGAAATAATGAGTTCAAAAAAAGAGAAATTTGTCGGCCATCTCGAATTTTTCAAAATTGTTAGTTTTCATTGTCATGACGTAAATAAATCGGCCTCTTGTAAGAATTTGTCGAAATTTTGTTATTAATTTGTCGAAGTTCTTATTTTTATTTCAATTTAGGGTTCCATTTTTTTGTAAGTAAAAAAAAATGTCTGTGTATATATTTTTTCAGCATAGTCATATAAAACTTACTTGCATTTCAAATTTTACGTTACTTTTCTCCATGTTGAGAAACTTTGAGTGAATCGGACCACATGTTAATATGAACGGATTTTGCTAAAATTTGATGAAGATAATTTTTTGGCCATTCGAACAAAAGATGGCGGGTGATATCAAAGAAATTTGAAAAAAATGTAAAAGCCATCAAGAGTAAATACCCATGTAGAAATCCCGATCGGGGTATAGTAGGGTCCTGGACAGATGTCCCTATTTCTAATCGGGCAATGATCGGGAAAAATGGAGAGGGCCTGACTAGTGCTGTGACGCTGTTTTAGCCAGTTTCTAGCCAGAATTTCTGAGCCGGCCCTAATGGGAATGTCCTTCAATCGCGCGACGATCAGAAGGGCCCCGTCTAGATCCTTTCTATTACCTGATGAATATTTAATTTATATGACAAAAAAGTTATTTAAAAAATAAACATTAATTGACTGCAAATATTTTGACTTTAAATAATAATGGTCCTATTTAGAGGAAATACATATACTACATTTTTTAACATTATATTACAAATAAAATTTCTAACACTACAGAGTATCGAACATCCATATCTATACCGTAAAAGCCATACTCATAAGCTACAGATAAAAAAAATTTTAACTTTCTTTTTATAATTAAATATTCATTATTATATGACCTTATGTATATTTAAAGTATACGAACTGTTAACAGGAAAATCAGTAATATAATTTTTAAATTAATAATTTTAATCGATTGAAATTTTTCTTCCTGTAATATTTTGTTTTTTTCCGTTGGAGATTACTTTACAACTTTTTACAATGACAGGAAATGTAATTTTTTCTGAAAATTTGCCGATTTTTATAAGGATGGAATTTTTTTCTCTAAAAAAAAACAGTATATAGATAGATTTGCCATACCTATATGAGGCACAATATTCTTCACAAGAACCAGACAGGGCACCCATCCATTTGTTCTAGACAAGATATTCTGATAGGGCCCCAACAAGTTTTTTCTAGACTAGATATTATGATATGGGCCCCAACCAGTTTTTTCTGGACTAGCTATTTTCATAAGGGCCCTAAACAGTTTTTTCTAGACTAAATATTATGATAGGGACCCCATTGGATCCCAACTTCAAACAGGGAAAGATAGGGGAATTTCTGCACGGGTATCATGGCCACTATAACATGCATGTGTGAGTTTTTCAACGTGTTTAATATTTAAAAAATGAATTTGCTCGTTGATAGCATGAAGCCTGCCAATTTACTAATCCACTACCAGTTGCTTTTTGAGATAACCTCTAAGCATGCAAGAGCACTTATAGGCAATTTTCTAAAATATCAATTACATGCTTCTAAAGGCATAATGCTCGAGCTCTCTCCTGGGCTTTGAATCTCGCCTTGATATTAGCCTTTATACATCATGTGGTTGATTCTGGGCTTTTGGAAAGCAATATCTGTTATTCAATATTCAGCCTAGTCTGATGCAAGTACGAGGATATTACAGACGCCAAGCGTTACTCTACACATAGTTTATCCTGCTTAGCCAAGTATTAAGTTACCAAGTTCCAAAGCAGGCACACGATTCGCGTTTACATTCGCGTTCTAGGCGAATGAAACGGAAAAGGTGGCTTTTGACGATCCTCGCCCCAAGAGGGAAATTCAATGCTTTATATATGTGCCACTGCCACATGTGCAGCAAACTTTCCCGAATCCGGTAAAATTCACGCTTCACCTCCTGTGACACATGCAGAGATCGTAAATTCATAAATAGAACAGAGCAAATGCTTATGCTCTTATACCCTGCTGCTGCTACTGCTGCTGCTGCTTCATATGTTCAAAAGTATATGCTTTTTTTAGAGAGCAATTGATCAACATAAAATATTCGGGCATTGTCTTTTTATCTTTGAAAAGAGCTTTAAAAACATCAGTTTACTGCCTTTCAAATTCGATTTTATGTGTTTTCATTTCTTTCATTTATTGTAGCTGTAAATTTTGATTAATTAGCCGTAAACTGAAAAAACTGCAAATGTCAGAGAATTTTTCCGCGAGTGCTTCTATTTTAAAAAATGTGTATTATAAAAGTAATTGACAATGCTTTTTCATTGAAAAGTATATTTATATTACTTGATTTAACTATTCAGTTGAAAGTTCGTTTAACTATTTTGTGAAAAATTCGTTTTTTCATTGAAAATTATTTTTTTAATTGAAAACTTAACTAAGCTAGTTCAGTGTGCCATAATTTTAGCTGAAAATTGATCTCTTAAGTTGAAAATTTATTTTTAAAGTGAAAATTGATATATTACATTTTTTAATAAAATGTATCTGTTTTAGTTAAAAAATCATGTATTTTGTTGGAAATTCATGTACTTCATTAGAAATTTATCTTTTTTGGTAGAAAATTAATCTTTTTCTATTAAAAATTCAACTATTCCAATTCAAAATTCATAATTTCAGTTTTAATTATTAATTAATAATTTTAATTATATTTTAATTTCAATTTTAATTATCAGGTTGAAAATTAGTTTTTTCTCTTTGGCAAAAATTAATGTTTATAACTGAAAATTTCAGTATACTATTTTTGCCTAACAATTTATCTGTCTTTGTATGAAAATTGAACTATTTGGTTGAAAAATCATGTAATTTGTGGAAAATTCTTTCTTTTCGGCTGAAAAATAATCATCTTCGTTGAAAATTCCTCGTTTTAATTGAAAATTTATCTACTTGACTGAAAATTTAACTATTCAGTTGATAGTTCGTTTTTTTCAATTTATATTTTTTAGTTGACAATTTAACTATTTTGTTAAAAATCCGTTTTTTCATTGAAAATTAATTATTTAAACTAAAAATTTAACTAACCTAGTTCAGTGAACCATAATTTTAGCTGAAAATTGATCTATTAAGTTGAAAATTAATTTTTAAACTGAACATTGAGATATTAAATTTTTTATTAAAATGTAATTTTAGCTTAGTTTCAAATTATTCAATTTTAATTAAAGATTCACAATTTTAGTGTAAGATGTATTACTTTGGTTACAATTTTAATTATTAGGTTGAAAATTATTTTTTTCGTTTTGGTAAAAATTAATGTTTATAACTGAAAATTTCATTATTCTATTTTTGCGTAACAATTTATCTTTGTTTAGATGAAAATTGAACTATTTGGTTGAAAATTCATGTAATTTGAGGAAAATTCTTTTTTTTTCGGCTGAAAAATATTCATGTTCGTTGAAAATTCCTCGTTTTAATTGAAAATTTATATCCTTGATTGAAAATTTAACCATTCGGTTGGAAGTGGAAAAAAATTGAATGCTCTGAATGAAAATTTAACTGTTTTGTTGAAAATCAATTGCTTAGTTAAAAATTAATGTTTTCAACGGAAAATTGAAGTAATCCATTAAAATGTTCTATTGTTTTAGTATAAAATGGTAACTCTTTAGTTGAAAATTCCCTTTTTTACTGAAAATTTGTCTACGGCAGTTGAATAT
>JAAAKG020139420.1:0-34708 GCA_010014905.2 Druon quercuslanigerum
CTGATGATATATACCGGGACAGCCCCGTGCAAACTACTCCAAAAATATAAAAAATCCAACTCTAACCGAAATGCCTTGAACATGTTGGGCAGTAACCATCTTAAGCCTGTGACAAAATTTAATTATTATTTAATTATTATAAATTATTAATAATTTAATTATTATTATTATTATTATTATTTATCTCTTTTGTCGATGCAGAGTACCTTTTTTCTCTTTGAAAATTCATCTTATTTTCGTTTAACAAATTCATCTATTAGAAAATTAAATTATTTTTAAGGAATTTAATCCTTCTGGCTTGAAAAATCATCTTTTTTTGATTAAAAAATAACTATTTCGTTAAGAAATTCGTCTTGCTTTGACAATTAACTTTTTTATTGAGAAATAAATTTTGTGGTCGAAAATGGATTGTTCTGGATTAAACGTTCACCTTTTTTGGTCTACAGACAGCTTTTTGTTAGAAAATTCCTTGTTTTTTTTTTGTAGAAAATTCAACTATACTGTTAAAAATTCATCTTTCAAAATTAAATTATTTTCGAGGTAATTAAGCAATCTGGCTTGAAAATTCATCTTTTTTGGTTAAAAATAACTTATTTTCTTGGCTATATCGTATTTTTTAATTAGAAAAATCAACTTCTTGGTTAAAAATTACCTTATTTGTTCAAAATTAAATTCTTTTAAAGGAAATTAAACCTTTTGGCTCGAAAATTCATCTATTTGGGTTAAAAAATAACTATTTCGTAAAGAAATTCGTTTTTTTTTTTTTTTTTTTGGTGGAAAATTCAACTGTTTGAAAATTACATTCTTTTTAAGGCAATTAATCCTTCTGGCTTAAAAATTGATTTTTTTTGCTACAAAATAACTATTTCTTTGAGAAATTCGTCTTGTTTTAAAAATTAACTTTTTTTATTGTAAATATAAATTTTTTTATTCAAAATTAATTATTCTGTAATAAAAATTCACTTTTTTTGTTAAAAACAACTATTTTGTTAAAAAGTCGTCTTTTTTTGTAAAAAAAAAAGTCAAATATACTGTTAAGAATGCATCTGTTTGAAAATTAACTTCTTTTTAAGGAAGTTAATCATTCTGGCTTGAAAATTGGTTTTTTTTTTGGGTAAAAAATAACTCTTTTGTTTAGAAGTTCGTCTTGTTTTAAAAATTAACTTTTTTATTGAAAAATAAATTTCTTGGTTGAAAATTAATTATTCTGTAATAAAAATTCATCTTTTTGGTTAAAAAACAACTATTTTATTTAAAAAATCGTCTTTTTTTGTAAAAAAATTAAAATATACTGCTAAAAATGTATCTGTTTTTGAAAATTACATTATTTTTAAGGCAATTATTCCTTCTGGCTTAAAAATTTATTTTTTTTTGGTTAAAAAATAACTATTTGGTTAAGAAATTCGTCTTGTTTTGTAAATTATTTTTTGTTGTTGAAAAATATATTTCTGGTCGAAAATGAATTGTTCTGGATTAAAAATTCACCGTTTTTGGTTTAAAAATAACTATTTTGTTAGAAAAATCGTCTTTTATTTTGGTAGAAAATTCAACTATACTGTTAAAAATTCATCTGTTTAAAAACTAAATTTTTTGTAAGGAATCTAACCTTTCTGTCTTGAAAATTCATATTGTTTTGGTTAAAAATAACTATTTCGTTAAGAAATTCGTCTTGTTTTGAATATTATCTTTTTGTTGAAAAATTAACTTTTTTTGGTTTAAAAATGTATCTTTTTTCGTTTATGAATAACTATTTTGTTAAGAAATTTATTGTTTTTTTTTGGTAGAAAACTCAACTATACTGTTAAAAATTCATCTGTTTGAAAATTAAATTCTTTTCGAGGAATCTAATCCTTATGACTTGAAAATGTTTTTTTGTTAAAAAAAAACTATTTCGTTGAGAAATTCGTTTTGTTTTGAAAATTAAATTTTTTATTGACAAATGAATTTTTTGGTGGAAAATGAATTGTTCTGGATTAAAAATTGAACTTGTTTGGATTACAAACAACTATTTTGTTAGGAAATTCGTTTTTTTTGTAATAAATTCAAAAATACTGTTAAAAAATTTTTTGTTTGAAAATTATGTTCTTTTTAAGGAAATAAATCCGTAATTTTTTAATAGAAAAATCAATTTTTTGGTTTAAAATGACCTTTTTTGTTGAACATTAGATTCTATTGTAGAAAATTAATCCTTCTGGATGAAAAAATTGGTATTTATTTATTAAAAAAGAACTATTTCGTTAGAAAATTCGTCTTTTATCGTTTTGAAAATTACCTTTTTTGTTGAAAATTAATTTTTTTTTTTAGAAATATAATTTTTCTGACTTAAAAAGTTCATCTTATTGGTTAAAAAAACAATTTTCTTAAAAAATCGTATTTTTTTGGTAAAAAAATCAACTATTATACTGTTAAAAAGTCATCTATTCGAAAATTAAATTCTTTTGTAGAAAATTAATTTGTCTGACTTGAAAATTCATATTTTTTGGTTAAAAAACAGCTATTTTATTAAAAACTGTTCTTTTTTTTTGTAAAAAATCCAAATATACTGTTGAAAATGTATCTATTTGAAAAATAAATTCCTTTAGAGGAAATTAATCCTTCTATCTTGAAAATTTATGTTTTTTGGTTAAAAAATAAAAACATCATGAGAAAACGCGCTCCTTTTTGGTAGAAAAATCAACTGTTTGGTTTAAAAATACCTGTTTTTTTGAAGTGTAAATTCAAATTGTAGAAAATTAATCTTTCTGGATTGAAAATTGATCTTTTTTGATTAAAAAAAGAACTATTTCGATAGGAAATTCGTTTTTTTCTTGTTTGGAAAATTACATTTTTGTTGAAAGTTAAATTTATTTATAGAATCCATTTGTTTTGGTTTAAAAAATTAATTTACTGATTATAAATGTACAGATTTTGTTTAAAATGTAACTGTGTTTTTTTTTAAATTTGTTTTTCTGGTTCATAATTAATTTTTTTGCGTTTGTTTTCAAATTAGAATTTTTTTGGTTGAAATATCATCCTTTATATTTTTGATAAGAACTAATCTTTTTCCGTTGAAAATTTAACAGTTTTGTAGAAAGTTCAACTTTCATGTTGAAAATTCGTTTTTGGTCTAAAACTTAATATTTTTTGGAAAAATTCCATGCTTTGTTTGGAGATACATTCCTTTGAACTCGTATCCGTGATTTTTCATCATGTACTAAAGAAATTATCCAGGGTGTCTACCCTACATGGAAAACATGGAATTGTCAGACTTTTTTTTTAAGTCAGGGAATTTTTCCCCGAGCCTGCTTAATTTTTTGTTTAAATTGCATTATAAAATTTAATAACAATGATTCTTTATTTGCAAAACTTTTAAACTTGAATTTTAAAAGTTTAAAATTCAAGAGTTCCACTTTTGAATGCTTTAAATGGAAAAATGTTTATTATAGAGTTTGCTTTGAAAAATTTGATTGACCAGGAAAAATGTTTGCGAACCGTGAAAAAGTCGGGAATTTTTTTTCTTCTATTAAAATGGTCACCCTGCAAAAAAAGACTTGAAACCTCTTCTGTTTTAGGTATGGTTACACCTTCTCGTATAACTGTAGCGGCAGCTCCAGCTTCAGCTCCATCTTCAAACTTACTTCCAATTACACGTTCAGTACCTAAAAGTAATTTCATAGCCATTTTGCCGAAGCCGACAACAACACCAACACCAACTAAACCGAAACTTACATCAGCCACTCTGCTGGAAAAGTACTTACAGTTGGGAACAGCACCCAAGCCGAAGCCAAAATCAAAGAAGCGCCAAAGTGAGGATGTCGAGGTGATTGAAATCCTTTCCGAGAGTAGTTCGAGAAGTTCCGTGACGGAATTTTCGTCGAGAGAGACAAGTTCTGTGGCTGAGGTTGCGAGGAAAGAGACTACTCCTGCCGCTGTCCTCAATTCAAGTGAAGCTAGTCCATTCGATTCCTACACGGTAGGCAATAAGGTGCAGAGCGAGTATCAGCGTAAGGATGTTTCGGTGTCGAAAGCGGTGGTCTGTTATCCGTCGAAGAGAAAAGACAAGAAGCCACCGCCGCGAAAAGATCCGGCGCCACAGATTCCAGCCAGCCAGCAGGAGAACAGTGACGACGCGGAGAGAAATTTAGCCATGACTGCCGTCAATCCTGAATTTGAGAGCTTGCTCTCGGAATTGGAGGGTTTGGAGGCGGATCCTCTCAAGAGCATTCTCAGGATGGTCAGGAAGAAGACTAAGGAAAATCTGGAAACTTCCCTTTTGAATAGTCCCGGGGCGGAAAAATCTACGCCGCGAGTTAGCGTCGAGGAAGTGCAGGTGGAAGATGCGTCCGTGTCTGAAGTGTCTTCAAAATGTCCCGAGAAAGACACCCTGAGTCCTCTTCCCTTTGAAGTTGTACTCTTGCCCGAGGAGGCTCCTAGTCCAAAATCAGGCCCGGTTTCTCAAACTTGTAGCGCCAGTAAAACATCGAATTCCGAAGATCAAAGTGGTGCGACCGACAAAAATATAAATAGCGAGGTGAGTAAAGGCACCTCGGAACCGGGCTCGTCAATAATTGAGGAGTACATTGAATATATCATGATGGATGAAACTGCTCCTCCCGCAGCGGAAGTTCCAAAAGTCGAGAAGGCGCCAACTCGTCTGCGCGTGAGAAGTTTGGCCGAGTTGCAGGAAATAAAAATGCACCTCTGCGAGACTTGCGGCGAGAGTTTCAACGCAAAACAGAGCTTTGATGATCACGCCCGCGAGAATAATTGTGCGAGGGCGCGCGATTTGGAACCACCGCCGCAGTATGTGGAACCTCTGGTGGCACCTCATCGAGAACCCGTGGAAGCACCCCATCGAGAACAGTCGCGGGAAAGGGCGAGCGAAGTTGACTATGAGGCAGCGCTGAGGCAGAATTTAGTTAGGCGAGGTGTCCTCGCGCCAAATGAGTTTGTGCCGCCCCTAGTGCCCTTCACGACGCAACAACACAACGCATCAACGTCTAAGGCAGTAATGACATCAGTTTCCGCAAATCTGGTTATCCCCGAGAAGAGAAAGTCGCTGCCTTCCACCAAGAGTCAGTACAGCAATAACACGGGCGTGATTTCACCCTCGAGTAGTACTTCTCGTTTCAGCTTGTCGCACGCGCCTCGTTCGGGCGCCATTCAACTCCCGGAACGAACGGGCGGCAGTGTCATTCAGAAAAGACCGTCGGGCGCTGCGACGCGAATTCAGAATTTAAATCACCGATCGGAGATTCATCATCGTGGACTGCCGCAAACTTACAATCGAAGAAATTCATTGGGAGTGAGACCACCTCCGCCCTATCCCTCGAATGAATCGACTCGAGCTCCGATCGACATTCGCTCATCAATCAGCTCGTTGAGCTGCTCAACTTGCAGTTTCACGGCGAAAAATTTGTCCGAGTTTTCGAGTCATCTGGTGATGCACTACATGGAGACGGATCAGAATCGGGTGAATGAGGATCTGAATCAGGAGAGTCTGAACTCGTTAAACAGTCCGAACACATCGGGATTCACATCTGGCAGCGCATCAGGAGCACATCTGGCCTCGGCTATAACATCCGGCCCACATCCAGATATACAGTCGATAGCGGCAAGCGATGTGTATAGTGGACGATCGACGGCTGTCACGGGCAATTGGCAAACGCCGGCGCGCTACATTTACGCCTGTCAATTGTGCGACTTTCGAACCGAGTCAAAGGCCTCGATTCGCCTCCACGAGAAGAATCACTCGACGGTGGCGGTGATGCGGCAGAAGAATTTACAACGATTGCAGAATCAGCAGATGATTACCCAGGCTTTTCAGACGCAGCGCCAGCAGCAGCAGCATCAGCAGCAGAGTCAGCAGCAAATGACGTCAAGCCTGTCGCAGCTGATGGAGTCGTCGCATGGCAACAGTCAGCAGCAGCCGATTATTCCGGAAGGAACGAGTGCCGAACAGAGTGCGGCTGCTGATCTTTATAATCGGGTGAGCAGGGATATTTTCCAGTGTCAATTGTGTAATGATTATTCGTATTCGACGCAAGAGGAGTTGACTCGACATCTGGATATGGTTCATAAAGAGAGTGCAAGTCGCAAAGAGCCGTCGCCGCCTGCCGGCAAAGAATCGGCAGCCGACAGCAGTACGGTGTTCTTTGTCTGTGATTATTGCGAGACGCCGCAGATTTTTGAGTCGGAGGTTAACTTGAGGAAGCACATGAACTTTTTGCACAATCACTTGTGCCAGATTTGCAATCATCGGTGCACCTCCCGCGAACGCTTGCAGAATCATATGTTGCGTCATAAATTGGAGAACCAGACCCAATAGGACATGTGCTAGAATCAATGCACTTGGTGAAAAAATAAGGTTGAGAGAAAAGAAAAAGAGAATTTATTCATGAATTAGGAAGTTTCTTTTGTATGGAAGAGGTTTTTTTTTATATAGATATATATAATTATTCTCAAAGGATGATTAAATATTTTGGAGTTTTGATTCAAGTGTATCATTCTTTTGTGGCTTTTATGTTATTAAAAAAAGTTGTTTTATATTACGCAAACAATTTTTTGCTGATATTATTAAAACAAAGAAAGAACCCGACTCAAAGTGGGGCATATATATATATTTTTTGTTGGATAAATCAATTTACTGGTCAGAATTTTCATCCGCTTTGGAAACGCGGGTTCTGCAGTCGACGTCGAGAATTGATTTCGCTTGTTGGGATCGATTTGCGAATCGATTCCACTTGTCGGAATCGATTAACGGATTTAATTTTCATTAATTTGAATGAAATTAAAAATAAATCGAGGTTTTTTTATAGGCCAGGAGGGGAATTGATTGGAATCGATTCAGATTCCGACGATTCTCCACAAGTCTTAGAAAAAGCCCGCGATTATTTAAAATTTGATTTAAAGTCGCTACTGCGCATGTATTGCATATGACGCTTCATTGGCTGTCGTTCGCGCGTTTATTTGAAATCTTAAAAAAATACAATTTTTTACAATTTTTAAATTTATTATTAATAATTAAGAATGATTATATTTTAATATTTTCGAATGGTACGTTGGTAGGTTTTAAAATATTCTGAGCATCATCAGTATTAAGTAAATAAAAAACATTCAATGTAGTCTTTATTTATTTTTTTTTTATTATTCTTACTAATTTATGCATTTAAAATTTTATTTGTTAATTGACATGCATATAGAAATTTTATTACAGATGTATTTTGAAATATTTAACATTCATTTGTGGAGAAATTTTAATTCAAATTTGATAACAATTTAATATTAAGTAGAAACTCTGTCGAATTGATTTTAAAACTTTCCAAAAAGTATATTAAATAAATAATATTTTTTTAAGTTACCAGCAAATTTTAAATTTTCAAGATGCGAAATTAACAATTTTATGAATATTTTAAGACATGGCTGAAAAATCAAGAAAAACAAAAACTCCCGAAATTTCAAGATTTTCAAATTTAAAAATAACCCAATAATAAATTTCCCGAAATTATCTAACTGCCGAAATTTGAAATTCTCTAATTCGAGAAACAATTAAAAACATAGTTTTTAATAGATATTATTTATTTGTTTATAACCTGCTAACAAAGTTTGCAGGATTCAACTCTAAGCACTGATTAATTTCAAAGTTTCTTTTTAATAAAAAAAAATTGAAAAGTTGATTTTTGAGAACGTTTTTCGTCATTTTTTGAAAAATTATGCACATTTTCAAACAAAAGTTTTGATCCAGAAATAAATTCTTTTCAAGTATTGATATTTGAAATTAAAAAAATAATTTTCTAAAACTTTAAACATTAAAAAATTTGTTTCTTTAATAAAAATATTGAATTGTTTTATTTTTAGTAAGTAATATGTATTGAAACAAATAATTTTTTTAGTTGTTTAAATTCGAAAATTTCATAATTTGGAAATTTCCTAGTTCGGATTTCATAATTCGCCAATTTTCTGTCAGGAATTTTATTGTTCGGGAATTTTCCAATTCGGGATGTGTATTATCATAAATAAATTAAACAATTGTACTGGTAATTAAAAAAAGTATATTATCTTTTATTAATTATGCTTCTTGAACAGTTTCAAAATAAATTCGTTTGAGTTTTTATTTAATATTTAACTTTTATAAAATCTGTGTCTCCATTTTAATTAAAATATAAAATTTCAAATGCTTTAGTTTGTAACAATAATAAAAAAAATTAAAAAAAGGCTACGTAAATAAGATAATATTTTTTTATTTACTGGATACTCATTTTATTTTTGAAGCTAATACTCAAAATATGTTAAAATCCGTCCAACGTACCACTTGAACTATTTGCGTAATTTAATCAGCTTTAATTTTTAAAAAGCGTCCAAATCAGATAAAAATTGTGACCTGCAGATTAATGTAATAATATAAATAAATAATTAAAAAATGTCGTTTTTCACACTTCATCATTACTTTTGTATAAAATCTGAGTTTAATTAATGCTTTATTGTGAGTAATTAAAAACGGATGCGATTTGGCGATGGTTTAAACAATTTTTATAAACAAATTCATAGTTTCATTATTTTTTAATTAATGTACTCAATTCTTTGAGTTAATTATTTAAACAATTTCTATAAAAAAATACACAGCATGACTATTATTCAATGTATAGGCTAAATGAAAATTTTTAACGGTTTCAGAATTTTGTTTAATTAATCATCAACATTTGTGAATTTTCAAGTTAACATAACAAAGAATCACCGAATACATAGTTTTAGATAATTCCGCAAAACCAAAAATTGGACGTGTTCATTAAAAAATAGCCAAACTGTGACTTTATTTATAAAAATTGTTGTCAGTTTGCAAAATACCATTGCGAAAAGTCGTTGGAAACCTATTTTTAGTGGATTTCGTAAAGAAAATTAAAATTATTTATTAAAAATTATCCAAACTGTGAATTTATAAAAATTCTTTAAATAGTTTAAAAATGATTGCCAGTTTCCAAAGTATTTCAATTAGTCATTGGAAAGACATTTTTAATTGATTCCGCAAATTAAAAATTGAACATATTTATCAAAAAATAGCCAAACTGACTTTGTTTATAGTAAATGTTGAAATAATAAATTTTTTTGTCAATTTGCAAAGTAGCATTTCAGAAAGGCATTAAGAAGATATTTTTAAGTGGCTCTGCAACTTAAAAATTGAACCCATGCATTGAAAAATAGCCAAACTGTGAATTTGTTTATAGAAATTGTTGAAATAATTAAAAATTCTTGTCAATTTGCAAATTATCATTTCAAAAAGGCATTAGGAAGACATTTTAAATTGATTTCGCATACCAAAAATTAAATGTATGTTTATTCTATTTTATTCAAGAATAGCCAAACTGTGTATTTGTTTATAAAAATTATTTAAATAATTTCTAAATTACCCCTATTTCTAATCAATCATAATCGAGCATTAATTTTTCTTACATTTTATACTAAAACTCTCGATTGTAATGAACTAAACATTGCGAATTTCCAGCAGTGACATTTTTTCATTAATTTATTTATAACATTATACCAGAATTTATTTTGTAAATTAAACGAATTTAGAAAAATGCATAGCAACAAACGGGATGCATTTTTCACAACCGATGCTGGATACATTTAAAAAATTATTCGCTCGGCACAATTAGGCAGAATTGTTAGAAATTTTTGGTATATCTACGGATATATTATTGTGTGATATATTAATAAAAAAAAATATTAAAAAGTTCGAGCAGGTCAAAATATATATTTTTTTCGCTCCGCCTCTTCCGTACAAATTTTTTGCAGCATGTTTTAGAATATTTTTTACTAAATTGCAATTGTTAATATGTTTTAATATTTATCCCAAAGTATAAGTATCATAAAAAATTGTTTAAACAATTTAGTTTTCATAATTATTCGCAAGTGCCTTGATTCAGTATTAAATTTGCAAAACTTGGCCAATTCAAAAATTGAAAATTAATTTGGTTTTAATGGATTTTCAATTTGTCAATCGTTGATTGTAAATCAACTAATTGGGTGAAGAAATTTTGCAAATATTGCCGAAAAATACGAATTTTCGAAAGTAGGAACCGTGTAGTGCGAAAAAGTTGCCATTGAGGAAGATCAATCGAGCCTAAAAAAATTCTGAAATATATTAAATGCACTTTGTTTGAAAATAATAGAAATTGAATTATAATTGAAAAAACAGATTTTTTTATTAAAAGTCTAACTTGAAGCAAATTTTTTTTTTTAATTTGAATTTATATTTCTGATATGCAAGAGACGAATATTAAGCGATTTCAAAATTTTCTCTGTTCTCGATTTCTTTTCCCCGAGGGTTTACAAATAAAATTTTTTTTTTCAGAACGGCTGGTGGATTTCCTCTTAATTGCGTAAATTTTCGTGAATTGAATGGCGTGTGACTAATCGTGGAACTTAGCGTCAATCAGTATAAAATACCATTTCATTCCAACTTTTTATTTTAAATTATTTTTGGAATATATTTTATTTTGTTTTTCATTATATCAACAGTATGATTCACAAACATAATTCCCATTCATAATCACATTTAATTATGTACATAAATCATTATTCAAACAAAACCTTCACATCTGACGCTAAATCTGGATTAGGTTTTTTAAAATAAAAATGTTGAATCTCAGCGATTTGTAAATACAATTAATCGTAAGGATAATTATTTCTTTACTTTTAAGGAATAATTACATTAGAAGTATTTTAATTAATAATTTTCTAGTTAGGATTCTAGTACGATAAACAGTTATTGAATTAACGACTTACGGGCAAAGTAGTTGAGAATTTGTTTTAAATCTGCGCCATCTTTTAATTTAATGCCTTTAAAATTCAGTGATTCTTTTTTTTTTCCTAATTTATTTTTTCAAAGCCGTAACGCACAATTTATTTTGACACTGGTTAAAAATATTTATTTCGATGTACGATTCTTTAAAACGACACTTTCGACCAATTTGTGTTTTATATCTAATATTAAGTAGAATCGGTTAATAATATAGAAGATTGTTTTTGATTTAAAATAACGAGGCAATCAATTTATTAAATAGACTTTTTTTTAAAAAATTTCTTTAACTTACAGATTAGTTCGGATAAAAAATTGTAGTTTTTTCTTGTTAAATCTTAGCTTTAACGAAAAGTGATTCTGGGAGATTTTGTGAGTGAATGCAATGATAAGTATTTGGTTTTGTACGAGACATTGTGTAAAAATATAAAAATAAATGTGAGCATGTTTCTTGTGTTTTCGGTGAAACTGTAGAAAAATAGGAACCGAGCAATATGGCTTATTGAATTATTATTATTATTATTATTTAAAATTACCAAATTTCGATGCTAGCAGACTTTTTGTAACAAATGCTGCTTACAAAAAATATTCTTCCTCTTGCTTAAAATTATATCAAGAACAATGATAAAAATGTAGGCGAATGTGGATTTCTAAAGAAAAAGACTTGTGATTGTATGTGTTAGAAATGTACTGACTTGTATGAATGTAATAAACATTAATAAATCGAATTTTTTTCTATATTTGTAAGTGTTTTCTCTACAAGTCCTATAATCACCTCCATTTACTTTTTATTTATAATTTATATTTTATAATTATTTTTTAGGTCCTATAATAATTTGAAGGGTTGTTTTGGTATGAGAATATTGTGTCCAAAATTTAAGATAATCGAAACAAGATTGAGCAAGGTGAGAAGATGCTTTGGACATGCTAGATGAAAGTTCTATACTTTATGGACCTGGAATTAATGATTCTATTTTCAAAGCTGGTGCCAACTAACTTAAAATCTACTGGCCCAATCCTTATGAAATTTGGTACCCTGTTTCTATACAAAATTTGCAAGGTCACAGCGCTAAGTTTTATTATTTTGTACCATTATTGTTTATTTACACAATAAAGAATGTCGATTTTTTCTCGAAAATCGGTGTTTTCTCTTCAAAATGTTACCAAAACTTTAAAAAAAAATATAAGTAAATAAAACTTAGCGTTGCGACCTAGGGAAACTCATCAATTAATCAAATTTTTAAAAATATTTTTGGTTTCAGATGATCCCGTCTTGAGTTCTGCGTGGCACGGTAAAGTAACTTTTTTTCGGGGCGTATCTGAAAATTTGCTCTCACAAGCTTAAAAATACTTATTTTTTACTGAAAATGTTTGAAAATATTCTTGAAATGTTGTTTTATTATGTATCAATTACTAAAACAAAATTTGCAATAACCGTTTTTTCTAAAAAAAAAATTTCGGGGCGTATCCGAAAATTTGCTCGCAAAAGGTTAAAAATGCTTATTTTTTACTGAAATTTTTTATCATGTACCAATTACTAAAATAGATTTGCAATAACCGTTTTTTTAAATTCTTTAAAAATGGTCTTTTTGACCGAATTAAGCATACTACCCCCTTTTGAATTTTTTAGAGGAGAATAGGAAAATTATATTTATTTAACTTTAAAGCTTTAAATCAAAGAAACAAAGAAACTTTAAAAATGAATAGTCTATGATTTCAAAGAATTTAAAGATTAGAATTATATAACATTATATTATTCCAGTAATTTTAAATGATATTTAAGAATTTTAAAAGTTTTAAAAAGATTAAATATATTTTTAAAACATTTTAAAAAAATTTTCAAATTACAAAGTACTAAATATTTTTCAAAATCAAATTTTTCCTAAAATCCGGTACAATCCTTTAAAATAAAAAAAGTTCTAGTTTTTTTTTAGTTTAGTGTGCTGGAAGAATTCAGAGGTTTCCAGGGGAATTCTAATAATTTGAGGGAATTCAAAGAATTCAAAAGTATTGGAAGGAATTCAAGGGATTTTAAATAATGTAAGGGAATACGAAGGAATTCAATAAAAATTAAAAAAATGAAGGAATTTCAAAGAATTTGAATTTGGATCTGTTTGATTCAAATTGATCATTTTAGTGGAAAATTGTAATATTTTGTTAAAAATTTGGTACTTTTTTTATTTTAACAATTTCTTTTAACTAAAACTTTATTCCTTTTTTTTGGTAAAAAAGTAATCTTGGTTGAAACTTAATCGTCTTGGATAAAAATTCAATTTTGCACTTAAAAGTTAATGTAGTTGCAAATTTAAATATTTTTAGTTTTAAAGTCCTTTTTTAAAAATTAACTTATGAACTTAAAATTTAAATATTTTATTGATCTTTGTACATTTTTTTAGTTGAAAATTCCATTATTTGGTTAAAAATTCGTGTATTAAAAAGTCGTGTTTCTTGGTAGAAGATTATTCTTCTTGATGGAAACTTCACATAAACATTTATATTCAACTATTTCGTTAAAATTTGACCATTTTATTTAATTGAAAATTGACATTTTTTTTGAAAATTTATATTTCAGCCCCGTCATTAGTCTTAAAAGTATTTTTTTAAAGATTTAAAAAAGCTTTCCAAAATGTTAAAAAAATAATATGGAAGATTTTCACGCATTTTTAAAAATGTTATCTTAGAAAACTAATTTTAAGATAATATTTAAGAACATTTAAAAAGATTTACAAAATCCTAAACAACAATTAGAAACTTTTAAGGTATTTTTTTTGCAGAATTGATTAAGATATTCATGAAAAATTCAAATAAATTAAAGGCATTCAGAAATAAAAAATAAAATAAAAAGTAATTTAACTTTTGAAAATATTCCAACTAATATTTTTCGAAAATGTAGATTTTTGAAGATTTAAAAACAAAATTTTTAATCTATTTAAAGATTTTTAAAGTTTGGAAATAATAAAAAAAATTACTGAATATTTCTGGGAAATTTTTCAATGTTTGTTTTATTAAAAAAAATATTTTTTTCACAGAATACTTAAAAGGAGTTTTAAACAAAAACAAATTTGGAAAAATAAATAACAATTGAAGAATTATTACTTAAGAAAAAATTCGATTAGGTTGCAAGATATTTAGTAGTTTTGCAAAGATTCAAAAATAATATAAAATTTGGAATTATTTCAAAAATGGTCACAAATGACAATAAAAATGTAATAATCAATATTTTTATGAACAATTTATAATAGTTAGGGGATTGTCGTCAGAGTTGGGCCACTGTCAGAGTTGGGCCAACACTGTATTTGGTATATGACAAGTGCTGCCATCGGTGCAAATGCATGGAACTATTCGTCTTGATGACGGCTAACTTTTAAAAGCATTGGCAGTCACAGAAATTATTTCCAAAAAGTTTCAGGCCATCGTCTTGTTTTTGATATTGTTGAACGTTTTGCAAAACTGAAAAAAAGTGCCCAGAACTCGGAAAAAACCATGCCGAAATTGAAATTAGTATATAATACCATTGTTTGGTCAACCATTAACAAGTTTCCAAAAGGAAATTTTGATTCCTTAACCTCTCCGGCTGTAGTGAGTTGCGATCAAAAAACACGAATGTTGTTAAGAGTTGGGTCACTCGTGTAGTCAGAGTTAGGCCACATCCTTTTATTTTTCTAACACGGAAATATTATTTCTTAGCATGTTCTGCGCACCGTTAAACATTAAAATAATAAATTCTAGAAACGAAAGTCTTATTTAATTAGTAAAAAATAAGTAAATAACCATTTTTGCAATAACAAAGAATATGAAAATTTGAATTACAGATAACAAATGCTTTATTTCACGTTTTTCAAACCTTTGAACACTAGAATAAATTCTAGAAATAAAAGTGCACTTGAAGTGCGCAAAAATAACAAAAAGTTATTTTTTTGTCAAAATTTTTTTGTCAAATTGTTGCATAACATTCCATAAAAACCGGTTTCAGTACATATTTCATGTAATTTCAGTATTGGCCCAACTCTGACTGCAATAGCGTCAATAACTTTTTTTCCCGATATCGCAGCAAGTTGCCATAAATATATGTTACAGATAAGGGCTTGAACTTCTGATTAAAAAAAAATATATTTAGGAATGTTCAAATTTTTTAAAAAGATACAGAGAATAATCAAAAAGTGGCCCAACTCTAACGACATTCCCCTAGATTTATAATCAAGCGCTGATGAAACTTGAAATAATTACGGTTTTTCCGGAATGTTATACACTGTTGGTAGGCTGTGACTAGGAGGTTTCATGTATGTATCGCACTATGCAAAGTAACAAAATAAACAGGTGCTTAATCTAATTCTAAAAATTCCTGTACTTTACATGAATATTCGGTTATGTTTAACAACATAGTCATTCACATCGAAAATAGTTCTTTGCCGCTTACTGAATTTTCAGTATAAAACGTTAGGCAAATAAATACAGCGTTAGATAGTCCTTTGCCCGCGTTGGCCGCATAGACGACATCAATAATTTGAATGGTTGTCAGAATTATTCCCAATTAAAATAAAAAAATAAAACAAAATTTAGTATTATGTATAACGGGGCTTTCAAAGGCTTTTTCTCCGAATCGTAAATCCCCCCCCCCCCCCTCCTCCTTAACCCTAGCGTCTCTTGTCGACCGATACATTTGAATATTTAGTGCCGTCTCTGAACTTGTTTGCATTGCGACACTAAAAGCTATTGCGTCATACTTTTGTTCCAAAGTCAAAAAGTACATCATGCTGTTCTCAGATTTGACATGAAAAATAGGTTTCTATTCTGCGTCGAGCTGGCCTAAGGCTGGTAAAAAATTGTTATATGAGTATATTTTACTTTTGTTGACATAATATGTACAAGCGTGCAGAAAGTGCCTGTTGTTACGTTAGTTGCTACGTGAGCAATTTTTCCCCGGTCTTTATATTAAAAAATTTCTGATTTGCCTGAAACTTGAAAGGATATTTACCTAGTTAATAGATAAATTATATTATTATATTCACCAATAGAATTCAGGATAACAGCCAAGCATAAGAGAAGAGTACAGACAATGCTCATGTTTTCTAAATAGACGGCAAACTGACTAATATATTAATTAGAGATTCGATCAAGAATGTTGCTGATAAATATGCGGCTGCTTCATCAGGTTATAGAATCTATACTACAGTCTTTATCTTTAATAATAAAGGCGCAGCTTTGTCCTTCTGAGGTATTTACTTCTGATAAGAGTCAGTGTAGACGAAAATAATTTGGTTGAATCATAATCAAACAAAAGCACCATTCTCTGAATTCCATTTTCAGTTACTATAACAGATACTCCTATAAATATTTCTTTAAAACAAAATATGAGTTTTATTAATATTATGCTGTTGCATTAGGAATTAAAAGAAAGTGTGAGACTAATTACTCGACTTTTTAGCACAGATTTTTAGAAATGTGCTCAATTTTTAACTAATATGGCCTGATTTTATCGATCAGATCATATTTTATCTTAAAAATTTGTTGATTTGTATATTTTGTTTATTCTATAAACAAATTATACAAACAACTGCATAGTGTAGGTATTTATTAGCAAAAAGTAATCGTTTTTCTTTTCACTGCCTTTAAATTATATTAGTGGTAGTATTTAGTGATGAACATTGGTTATTTGTTACTGTTGGTTTATTTTATAAACAAATGGATAGTTGGGCAAATTATGGGCAGAAAGTATTTGTTTTTTATTATTATCGCCTTCAAGTTATATAAGTGGTCGTGTTTAACTATGAATAATTGTTGTAATGCATTGTTTTTCCATTTAGAGACAGAAAGTAAACGTTTCTCTTTCTTATAGCTTTAAAATTATATTAGTAGTGATGTTTAGAGATGAGGATTTCTTATTCGATATTATTCGTTTATTTAATCAACAAATGCATAGTTTAGCCATTTTTGGACAGAAATTAATCTTTTTTATTATGGCCTTCAAATAACACCACTGCCAATGTTTCGGAGTGTTTCAGAAGAACTAGCTTCCAAGTTGTACTTATCAATCATTTATATAATTTCATAATCCATTTTAACTTCATCCTTGCTCCATTTTTGCCTTAAAGAGGCAATTAATAGATCAGAAGACACAAGGAGCTTATGAATCAAATCTTCGCTGGTTGAAATTCGAAAGCACTTTCGTGTGCAGAATTCTTTGCACCGCTTGAAATCCTTATTACGTGCTTCTGCAGCTTCTTCTGAATACTTTCCGATTAGAAGTAAAAAATTCTGCATAACCGTTGCTCCAGGCAACAGAATTTTGTGTACTTTTGGGGGCATTAAATACCACGGGTGAAGACTAACGTACAATTGTGCTTTCTGAAATGCAAACTTATTAAAAAACGTAGGGGAGACTTTCGTGCTACTTCTCAAAATTTACAAAACTAGAGAAAATCTTAGAATCAACGCTTTATTCACTCCTGTTATTTTAGCAGCTAGATCAGAATTTGAGAAAAATTTTCTAGCGGTGTTACCACTGTTTGAGTTAAGAGTTCCATGCCTTGGTTCGTCTATGACCAAACAGGTTAATTCTTTGAACTCCTTGCATATTTAACTATGAGCATTGTCCTTTTGTTGTTTTTCCTCATCTGTCACTGCGCACCGTTTTTTTAAATCTAAACGGCAAAGTAGGTGTATTATGCATTTAAAAGATCGCATCTTAGTATACAAAGGGGAAATACAAAGGAGAAAAATAGTTGCTGATAATCTCTGGTTTCAGCTTTACACGATCAAGTTTGTTCATTTCGTTCAGCTTAGCTCTACAAATATAGCAGCTTACTGATGAAGGTATATCAGAGAGTGCTAGGCAGACTTTTCCATCTACCATAGTCAACTTCGTCAGTTCTAACTTTGAAGACGCCATTAGGTGTAGCGATCTTCATTAGCTTGAATAACTTGACTTTGCGTTTGATGTCTTGAATCTTTATTTTTGTCCTTTCCTTTGTTTTCTCAGCGAATATAAATGCTATTGATATGCATCGTCTGGGAGACCGAGGTTGAGGATTGCTCCAAACAACTGTCAAACTTTCACTTACTTTCAGGCATAATGCTACCATTGATGTTGTAAACACAGCCGCATCCGATGTATCTTCATCCACAAACTTCTGATCATACGTTCCCTAATCTGAAGCTCCATCGCAACCATATTTCATAAGTACATCTAAATTAGAAGTTTTCACTTTCTTGTATATAGCAGAAAGTTTTAAATTAGGATCTTTGAAAAGTATTATTGAATAATCGATTAGAGCCTGAAGGTTGATTAGAGCTTCTCTTTCTGTTACATGGACCTGCGACTAAGAACATTGTTTTTTTGCTTATGCAATTTTATAGTAGGAAGGATAGATATCTGCGTTTCGCGTTTTAGCTTGAAGTTAAATGACATTTTATTGGTACTTGGATAACTTGGCATCTTCCATTAAACCCAAAGCTTCTACTGGAGAGTAACATTCCACTTCATTAACTGAATTTAACATCATCATCTGAATTATAACTCTTATCATTTAGAAGAGATAAAATTGCATTAGCAATTTTTGTTTTTCCAGTAGTTCTCAATATGTGGAGAAATGCTTCTTGAATGTCGAATGCCGAATAAATTTCTTCCATGGTCATCAATCTGCGTCTCTTTGTCGTAGCCAAAATTTCATGAAAGCTTTCCGTACTCAATCTTCTTCCAGGAGGTCCCTTCAACTCTGAAAAGTCTACAAAGAAATCTGAGTTAAGCCACTTCTCAAACTATATTTCAAATTAGCTTATAACAGCAAAGGGTAGCTTCGACTTTTGACAGAAATGCGTGAGAAAGTGTCTGGTCAAGGATCTGCCGACTATTTCCAAGCGATCCTCATCAAGACTGCCTTTTGCTTGCAAATAATTAAGCAACTTTTTTGTGTCATTAATGTCATTTTCGACAAGAAAATCGTAAATAACTCTTTTTGACACTTTAAAGGACTCCATTTTATAAATATTATTCATTAAAAGTTAATAAACAATACTAAACCATTAGCAATAATAAGACTGCTAATGATAATCACATAATAATAATAATGAAAATAATAAGAAGAAAGTACAAACCTGCGTATGACGAAGCCGAAATAAGCCGAAGATAGATCATATAAAAGCAATTCATCTTGCAAGCGTGTTATACTTATAACGTAGAAAAATGATAATTGTTGTGATAATGTACCCACCTAGCGGCATCCATCTAGCGTCAGAGTCTGAACTAACAGATATTGGCGGTATATTTTAAATTACCTGAAAAACTGAAAAGCAGTTTTAAACCGAAATTCGTTTCAGTCAACCTCACGAAGATTCACGCAAAACATTACTCTACTTTGAGCTTATATATATAAATATATATATATATATATATATATGTATTTATTTAAAATTCATTTATAAAATAAACAAATATAATCAATTGACAACTGTTCATTACCAAACATCACCACTTATATAATTTGAAGACGATCAATTCTGTAAGCTAAAACTTTTTAGTGGTAACTTCTCGTTTAGCTATTTATTTTTTATATTTTTCGCTAAGTTTTATCTAGTCTTTTGCGTGCGTTGACATCATATCGTTAGGACGCCTCGATATATATTTTGTTTTAATTTTAAAAATAAATTATTCGTCATTTAAATACGTCGACATGACCAAATAGTACAAAAATCTTTGTTTCCGGGGCTACGCGACAGTATTCTTTCTTGACCTATTTCAGGCCTTATTCCAATTGCCCTTCTTCTTTTGCAGCAAGTTTCTTTCCTATACATCTAAGTTTCAAATTGTTGCCACAAGCCATGACATTACAACTACCATTCTATATTAATATTTTTATCAGTATCAGCTCAGTCGTTACCAAATGAGCCTAATTGTCCAGTACTACTTGACTCTTCTCTAAGTCTCTTCCCTGCCATTCTCATTACCTATTATGTTTTTTGTCAGATGGCACGAAATAGTCCTTTTTTGTATTTAGAATTGAAACTTGAAAGGCAGTAAGATCTATTTTGCTGTTTTATACTAGGATCTTCAATGTAAATGATTATAATAAAAGAGCAGTCTTAGCTGCAGCTATTAATATAAAAATTCAACGATTTTTATTTTGAATAATATTTGTCACTAAATGATTGAACGTATATGCTACATTGCTACATTGGAAGGCCTTTCAAAGGAATCAAAATAATTGCAAAATTTATCCACTTAACAAGTGAGCTAATTACCCGTGTTAAATTTATATAATATAGTAAAAATACAATAGTGTATTTAGGAAATATAATAAATTATTATATAATTATTATAAATAATTAATTATAATAATTATTAAAATTAAAATTGTAATAATAACTGCGGTTAAAACAGTGTCACTCACTATGAAATTAATAAAGTCGGAAGAGTACTTTTTAATTATCATTAATTGTACATCTGACAAAACTCACGTTGAACAAAGGACATCTTAATGTACAGAATTCCTCAAATAAAGACCAGTAATCCAACGACCAAAATTAGACGACCACTATAAAAGGTTCCTTTGGTAATTTGAAAAAGATTCGCTTATGAAAAGAAAATTTCCTTGAAAAGAAAAAAGTTCTTGCCTTCAACAATGTATTTTCCTCGCGCTACAGGCTCGGTCTTTGTATATTCCCCACACCTGTTCATATACTTTTTTAAATTTAAGGTCGAAGCATCAATAAAAGTAATTTGGTGATTTTGAATTCTGTTTTGTTAAAGCTCCTAGGTTAAGCATCTAGGTAGCAACGTTGATAGATGGGAGTTCATATGGTCTCAGTTTCACATTCCCGGCCATTCATTTTTCACATCGTCTGTTTTTTAGCTTCAAATATTCATCTTTGAATAATATGAATATCCGTACAAAGATTTTTTGAATTTTGAAAAAAATCGTTTTAAAAATATTCAAAATCCACTCTTTTTATGAATTGTTTTACAAAATGGCGGGCTAACGAAGTGTACCTTTTGTTTAGCATACTAAAAAAGTATACCAAAGGCCAATCTAATAGTATCATATTGCACAAGTAATCGTGCTCACAGACAGACTGAAATACAGACACATATAGACCTGTTTTTCGGATTTAGTGGATCTCAAACCCTGGACATTTGACCAAAACTGGGTGAGGGAATAGGGAATTTTAGAAAAAGGTAAGACCTTCTTCGATGCGAATGTAAAAAGGCTCAAGCATACATTTATTTTTTCGTCACTAACTGTTCATTGTTTGTTTTTCGTTTACATAATAAAAGGTACTATAAAACCTCTTTTACCGAGTTAAAAAGTGTTTTTTACGCAGGGAAAAAATCGGCTAAGGGAAATATTCTAATTTCATCATCAATTGGTTACTAAAAGCAGGTAGAATCATGTCTAAGTCATAAATTTGGAGTTCTAGAAATTTGCAAATAACTTATTGAAAGGGCACTACGTGGTGCTGTGTGAGTACCAATGCTTGGGTGCATATTATTTATCTGAATAATTATTAGAAAATACATTTAATATAATGGAGTTTAACAGAATATAAGTTCGACAAATTAAAAATTCAAAGTTAAAAGTAAATAATTAAATTTGTGAATTTTAAGAATTAAATCACTTTAGGCAATTCTAAGTTCGAAAAATTAAAATTCAGATTAATAACTATTTTTTAATCGCGCGTTTAAATTGCACATTTTTTTAACCAAATGAATGCAGAATAACGCGATACAAATGAAATCGTTTTTAAAAAGTTAACAGTAAACTGAAGATAAAAATAATTGAAATCACATTTATATTTGTCATATTTGAAGCAACTTGATTTATTTTTGTAAAACGATTTGTGAAATTTCAACAAATATAATTGTTAATGTAAAAAATTATTTTTTAACTTTAATTTTTAAAAGTCTAAGCATAAACACTTGGACAGCGTAATAATTGAGCTCACAGCGTCAGATCAATCTAAGGTGCTCGTTTTTAGAAGTTTGATAAAGCTGTGATAAAGTTGTGGTTTACACACGTAATACTCTATAAATCGTTGTGATTGGTTTCCTGAAGATTACTGGACATTCCGCGATTTCTTCTGCTGTCAATCCTTCAACCGCGCCCGTAATCATGTTTATTTTTACCCGTTCTAAAATCCCAAAAAGAGAGATATATATTGGGCGAAGATTTGCTGTTTTTCCTAAATTTCCTAATAATGCACAGATGTCGCCATTGGACGTTGATAATACAATCTGCTCTTCAGTTGGCAGGGGCGTAAGGAGACGAGTTCTTGTTATCAATCCAATTGGCTTATCTGGAGGAAAAACGTACCTTCTAAGTTCGAATATCCGATTCGGATATTTATGGGGAATAAGTCGAAGTAATGAAAGATCTTCAAATCTATATCCAAGTACTTTTGGAAGAATTTTTCTGGGAGTAGGAGACCTCGACCTGTCACGAAGAAGTGGTTCGGAAGGTGATAGAGACCTGGCAGAAAGTCGAGGTGTGGCAAGAGAAAGAGTTGTGTCTGGAAAATGTCTGCCACAAGTAGAGGAAGAAGACTCACAGCGATGACCACGAGGTTTAGGATCACCATGAGGTAACACCGTGGACTGTGAACCTAATCCTGAACAAAAAATACATAATGACATTTTGGTTTTAATTACCTCAAAAATCGTATACTGATACATAATAAGTTGTAAAAACATTTTTAAACAAATAAATTCACAATTAGAATTTCGTCTTACATCAACAATGTTTCGAATCGTTTAGAAATAAATTTTAACTTTTTGGTTTGTTATACAGTGGCTTGCATGAAAAATTTCATGTACCCGAAGGAAGCTAATAAAATATGCTGGCACAGAAAAGTATGGTGACAAATAGTTAACGAAAAGAGTGTCAGTAGAGTAAATAACGCCCGACAAGAATACTTTGGATACTAGTACGGCAGAGTTAAGAACCTCACGTGACGACATTGGTAGGCTCTTTAATCGGGATAAATGTTTGAGAGATTGATCAACAACATGCGTCGGATGAGGGCCTAATACGATATGAAGGTGCCGCGGCCTACCTGGCCTCTCTGTTGCGCCCTACCATGAACTCAATCTTTTTGGTAGAAAATTCTACTAATTTAGTTACTTTTTAAATTTAAATAAAAATACTATATTTTTGCTATAAACTTTAAACTTTTTAGCTGACAATTCATGTATTTTATTGAAAATTAATTTTTGTTGTTATTCAAAATTTACTTTTCTGACTAAAAGTTATAATCCTTATATCTGTGCAGAAAAATAATCTTTTTGAAATGAAAATTAATGAATTTTATTTTATTGAAGTTGAAAATTTAGGTGTTTTCTTATAAATTCATTTTCTTCTTGATTGCAAATTCATTAATTTGAATAAAAATTTGATTTTTTGGTTCCATAATTTAGTTTTCTATTTAAAAAGTTAAAAATGTTTTTTTAATTTGAAAATACATGCACTTTGCTAAAAAAAAATCGTCTGTTTTTCAGAAAATTAATCTTCACCTTTACATAAAATTACTCTTCTGTTCACCGAATGTGTCAAGCCTGTCCGGAAATAGCTAAATGATATAATAATGTTAACAGTATAGAGAATTATGGGATACACACGTATTACTGCATAACTCTTTGCGACTTGTGCATTTGTGGATACTGGACATTCCGCTATTTCTTCTTCTGTCAATTCCTCAACTGTGCCGGTATTCATGTTTATTTTTACCCTCTTTGGCAGCGAACAATTAGGTAAAAATATTCCACGAAGAATCGTGCCTCTGCTGTGTGTTTTCCCCAATATTGCGCAGACGTCGCCATTGGATGCTGATAATACAATTTGTTCTCCGGTTGGTAAGGGATTCAGCACATTCTTTCCTGTTCTCAATCGAATTGGTTTTTCTGGAGGAAAAACGTATCTTTGGAGTTCGAATTCCCGCCTCATATTTTTATGGGGAAAAAGTCGAATAAATTCAAGATCTTCAAATCGATATCCAAGTATGCTTGGAAAAGTTTGCCTGAGACTAGAGGAATTAGACCTGTCATGAAGAGGTGATTCGGACGGTGCTGGAGACCTAGCAGAATAATCAGGTGTGGCAGGAGAGTGAGTCGTATGAGCACCAGGATTAGGGTCATCATCAGACACAAGCTTGGACTCTAAAGTTAATTCTGAAACATGAAATACATTATTATATTTTAAGTTAAATGTCTACAAATTTTTTTTTGTTTAATTACAAATTGTAAATGAGGTTTTAATTGAGGGGCTGAATTTCATTAGCGAGTGTAATTTTGTCTCGTTTAGGAACTTTGGCGTATGGACACTTTTAAAACAAGTTGCATTTTTCAAGAGCATATATTCTTACCGAAATTCAAATTCTACATCTATTTTTTTTACAAAAAATGGTATTTTCTGCCGTTTTTACAGTTTTCCCAGTTAATACGCAAATAGAAATGTTTATTTTTGCTGCAAAACTGTGAAAACAATTGACGGCAAAAGACGTTTTGTTTCCCACGTCCGAAGGAAGAGATACCTTGCGTTAGGGTACTTTTCACATTTCCAAGATTAATTTATGTTTCAGGGAAATGCTAACCTGCATTAATGCATGAATGGTACAATCATTTCACCAAGGTTATGGGGTGTCAAGCAAATGGTTAGATACAAAAAACTTTTAGCTCAGAAGCATTTGACAAAGCTCACTGGATACTTATTTTCAATTTATTCTGTCAAAAAATTGATCCTATTAATTCAAATATTTTTAAGCTTTGCATTTGTATTCAAGCATGTTTTAACTATCTAAAGGAGACAAGATAGTTCTGCTTGCTTATAATTGTACATTAACTTGTCTCATATTTTTTGCAAAAACCATGAATTTCAACAACAAATCATCATGAATTACGAAAAATTATTCTTGTTCATAATGTTTTTCCTATACTCCCGTATAGTGATTATACTCATTTAAAACATACCGACGGGAGCATACATAGCATCTCACAAAAATGTCTACAGCCTCTTATGAGGTTCTCCAGATACGAATTATGAGGGCCTCCAGAGCCTCTTAAGAGAGCTTGTCAGCAAAATTCATTCTAGACTTGCTCCCTCACATTCCCCAAACATCTTCCACACAAACTCTCTACTGCCACCAAGATGCAAGTCTTGAAATTGAATATAGACAGTCAATTCGGTAAAATTTTTGGACTTGTAGCTTTCCAGTTACGTCTGTTCATCCAAATCGCTGAAAGATGAAAGCTGTAATGCTTCTCAGCTTTATTTTAGGCTTATTGCTAGCTCTTGTCTTCTCTAGTTGGCATGACGCAGCTTCTAAATTTCTTGTGTTGTTTTTTTCACAAACAAACGATAAATTAGTTAGTTATTAATCTAATTACTTGGCTGACATGCATATCCAAGCTGATCTGCCATGGTAAATGCGAATCACTTCCAGGGGCCAATACTGCAGTTTTAGGCATAGTTCTGCGGCCCAGCGTTTTCATGGTTGCCACAGCTGCACAGCATACGCGAGTTTTTATCCCTATACATCATTTTAAGTTGTCTTTAAATAAAGAAGGTAAAACTTTGCTCTTCAGGTGCTCAATTCGTTTGCGCAGATCATTAGTGATTATAAGTTTGGACAAAGGATACCTCCTTGTTCGTTGTATATGTCTACACTCTTGTAAGGTATAACCAAACTTCCTTTTAAGGAGGTGAAGTTTATTTGAGATTTCGCTGCTTACATGATGGTTAGTAATATCTGAATGTAGTTTTATTGTATCCGGTACTTGATACTTATTATCCCTATCACCTATAGCTATGGCTTCAATAAGGTCTCCGTCGTACAGACCTTTCAAGGGGAGTTTATCAATAGAAAGCTGCTTATCCACCTTCATTTCGATGGCAGCTATTTCAACAGACGGAAGCAATATCTTTAAAGTTATTGAGCGTCTTGGATCTCCTAGATTCTCCTCATTAATTATTGTGGCTAGCTCTTGGTACTTAAGTAATAACAGTCGATGATGTTCTCTTCTCACATTTTGCTTACTTTTCTCTGCTACTAAAGGATGGGGTGGTGCTCGAATATCAACAGATTAATTAAGGACATTAATTGCTGCTGCTTGATCGTGTGACGCGGCTGATATCCTGATTTCGCCTTCCTTCTCGATAACATCTCTTAGTGCGACTCTCTTTATGTAAGGATATTCTGCAACCAATTTCACTAGACCAATGTCACTAAATGTTTATTGTCTTCTTTTTACATAATGAAAAGTCCTATAAAACAATGGTCAGTATATAGTTATATTCACATGAGTAATATACATATAAGCATCATTTACAGATGTAAAAAGTGTTTTTTAAGCAGAGAAAAAATCAGTTTAGCAAAATAATTTAATCATTCATTGTTTACTAAAAGCATGTAGAATGATGCCCAAGTCATTACTTTTCTGTTCTTGAAATTTGCATATAACTTATTTAAACCGCATTTTGGAGTGCTATGTGAGTGCCGATACTTGGGAGAATATTATTTACATATGCTGGTTTTAATTTTTATTTGATAATAATGAAATGAAAAAAGACATAAGAAATCAAGAATGAGAAGGAATGGGCTTGGGTTGGTTGCCTTTAAGGTTTTCTTTCCTCTTCGCAGATTTTGCTTATAAATTTTTTCTCCCTTACGAATTTTGTTAAAGCGTATGTTGTTTTTAAACTACAATGAGAACAATTTCTGGTGGTTGTCCAAATTTGATTATTAAATTCTTGGTTTTATTTTCATAAAATCTATACATTACCTTGATTGCTGGACGATAAAGAGAATGTTAAATTTTACTACAAATTATTTTTTATAAAAATATAATTTAATCTTTGATTTACTTCAGGTAACTATTTGATTTTTTATGATTTATAAGAAACAGGTTTGAAATGTCTATAGGCAACGCAAAACTAGTGTGTTTTGGATAGTTTTTCGCCGCTTATTGAATTTTCATTATAAAACATTTAAATGAATAAAGTTTAAGATTGTTTTTTCCCATGTCGGCAACGTAGACTACATCATAATTTGAAGAAATGGCAAAAGTATTCCGAGTTAAATAAAAACAAATAAGCTTTTCCTCCGAATCGTAAATCATCTGCTCCTCCCCCCCCCCCCCTAACCCGAGCGTCGCTTGTCGGCCGATACATTTGAATATTTCGTGCCCTATCTGAACTTGTTTGCATCGACACACTGAAAGCAATTGCGTCATACTTTTGTGCCAAGGTCAAAAAGTACATAATGCGGTCCTGAGTTTTGACATGAAAAAAATGTGTCTATTCTGTATCGACCTGAGCTAAGGCTGCTGCAAATTTTTGATATGAGCATATTTTACTTTTATTAACGTACTATGTACAAGCGTGCAGAAATTGCCTGTTGTTACGTTAGTTGTAACGTGAGCAATTTTTCCCCGGTCTTTCTATTAAAAAATTTCTGATTTGCCTGAAACTTGAAAGGATATTTACCTAGTTAATAGATAAATTATGTTATTATATTCACCAAAAGAATTCAGGATAACAACCAAGCATAAGAGAAGAGTACAGACAATGCTCATGTTTTCTAAATAGACGGAAAACTGACTAATATATTAATTAAATATTTGATCAACAATTTTGCGGATGAATATGCGACTGCCTCATTAGGTTATAGAATCTACACTATAGTCGCTATCTTTCGTACTAAAGGCGTCAGCTTTGTCCTTCTAAGGTATTTACATATGATAAGAGTCAGTTTAAAGGAAAATAATTTGGTTAGATCACCTTTCATCAAAGTCACCGTTCTCTCAATTTAATTTTTAGTTACTGTAACAGAAAGTCCTAAAAATATTTTTTTAAAGAAAATATTTCTTTCATTAATATTGAGTCATTGAAATGATAGTTAATAGAATGAGTGAGGCTAATCACTCGGCTTTCAGGCACAGATTATTAGAAATGTGCTGAAATTTTACCACATATGGTTTATTAATTTTTGTATACGTATATAAACCAGATTGTGAGGATTTTGAATGTCTCGTAACTTTTAAATAGACGATAAGAAGCATGAGAGATGACGATAAGTGTTTATTTATTAGTAATATTGATTTCCTGTGATTACACGAGATTTTATAATAATTCTGAGGAATTTATAATACCAGACAATATTTCTTACGATTTCAGTATTTCATAAGAAAATCAAAGAATTTTCATGCAATCAAAGAACTTTCAAAAAGATTTCTTTAGATTTCCATTGATTTCAAGAGGCTCAATGCAAATTTTTTTGAATCAGATAAGAATATCTATTGGCTTTGAGTCAAGTCACAGCCGAAATCTGTACTGATTTTCTTACTTGCGGTGAGTATTCGTGTTCTATTTGATATCAGGATGTTTAAAGAACTTTCCAGATTCGACTTTACTTTTGCAGATGTTTCTAAAAGAAAGCTGGCTGATTAAATGGTAGATATCGATAAGCGCCCCATGATTATCACGAAACGAATATTCAAGTCAACTATTCTCGCATGTGCAGTCAGCTTCCGTCAGCTTTAAGTTTAATGCTTTTTTTCAACGTACCAAGAGCCTTATCAAAAATATCATTTTCAATTATTATGTACCTATAATTTTGAGGAAACAGGCGTAGCTTGCGTACACAAAAATTTTGTGGTTTTTTCTCTGATAGAAAAGCGTGAGGTTGGAATGCTCACTTCGGAAGAAAGAGGAAAAAAGTCGTCAATCGCAGGTCTGGTGAACGAAGTCTATGAGAATTGGTGGACCGACCCACTGCTTCTTCTTCTATTCAAAGATATAATTTCGTTGAATTGGATGATGATGGAGACGCTGTGATAGAAAAAGACACGACGAGAAAGGGCACCTATAGGCGCTCGCCCGAAATAGGATTGTCATGATTTGATGGATCGAGCGAGCATCTTTTAGTTTTAGGCAACTTCTAGCTTTGTCATGCTCAATTCCGTAAGCTGAAACTTTCTAGTACTAACTTCTCGGTTAGCTAATTGATTAGGTTAATTAATTTTGGCTAAGTTTCATCTAGTCTTTCGCGTGCGTTGACATCCTATCCTTAGGACGACTGGATATGCATCTAATTGCAAATTGTTTCTGCAAGCTCTGACATTTCAACTACTTTTCTATTTTAATATTTTTATCTCTATCAGCTCAGTCATTACCATACAAGCCTAAATGTCCGGTACTACTAAAAGACAGGAAGATCTATATCGCTGTTTTATACTAAGTGCGGAAGCCATGCATTTTTTAATGACAAGCTTCATTTCTGTTTAAGATTTGGGCAATATTTCCTAAAGTATATTTCAGTTCATAAAGGTCCTTTAATCTAAATCAGCATAGAAAAAGAGCAGTGTTAGCTGCAGATATTGGTCTAACAGTGCAACAATTTTTATTTTAAATAATATTTGTCACTAAATGATTGAACGTATATGCTACATTTTACAAATATAAAATGGTAAAATGTTGACGCCCGTGGATTCTTTTATCGTTTTTTTTTTAAATTCTAATATTGGAAAACTTTTCAAAGGAATCAAAATGATTGCAAAATTTATCCACGTAACAAGTGAGATAATTACCCGTGTTAAATTTATATAATATAGTGAAAATACGATTGTCTATTCAGAAAACGTAATAAATTATTATATAAATATTTTAAATAATTTATAAAAATAATTATTGAAATTAAAATTGTAACATCAATTGCGAATAAAACAGTGTCACTCCCTATTGAATTGATAAAGCCGGAACAGTACTTTTCAATCATCATTGATTATACATCTGACAAAATTCACGTTGAACAAAGGACATCTTAATGTATAGAATTCCTAAAAACAAGACAAGTAATCTATAGACCAAAATTGGATAACCACCATAAAAGGTTCCTTTTGTAATTTGACAAAGATTCGCTTAAAAAAAGAAAATTTCCCTGAAAAGGAAAAAATTTTGGACAAAAATAAGGAGTCAGAAAACTGAGAAGGCAACCATCTAAATCCACTTCCTTCCTTTTTTTATTCCTTACGTCTTTTGTTTATTTTTATTTTGTCACAAGTAATATTGACCAAAGTTTTGTTACTCATACAGAATCCTGATCAATCTCAGCAACGAAACAATGATGATCTCACGCTTCGACCTCAAAAATGTATTTTCCTCGCGCTGCGTACTCGGTCTTTTTATATTCCCCACATCTGTTCACTGACTTTCTAAAACTAAAGGTCAAAGCATCAACAATAGTGATTTAGTGATTGTGAATTCTCTTTTGTTTCTTTTCTCCTTCGTCTTTAACGCAGATTCTCATCACGTATCTAGTGCTTCGCACTCGAGTTTATCTCTCAGATTGCATATCATTTCCATACCATATTTCCATGCCATAATGCATTCGCATTACACATTAAACAATAAACATTGCACATTAAACATTCGGTTTAGGAAACAGCCTTATCGTGTTTACGCTTCTAAATTATATTCCTAACCTCAGTGACGCAGACTTTGTCAATTCAATTTTCTACCGCATTGAGTTTTACAACATAGTTGTTGTGCTCCATTGCAATATCTCATAATAATGTACTTAAAGAGTATCTTCAAGCATCTAGGACCAAAAATCTAATTACAGCAACAGCCAAATTTAAAAAGCAACATTTTTCTTTTATTGACGTTTTTCATATCGTCTCTTTTTTGGCTTCAAATTTTCATTTTCGTGTATTTTTTGGAATGTCGAAAATGCTATAATTCTAGTAATTTTTCGTTTTATAAAAAAGTCGTTAGGATAAATTGTTCGACTCTTTGAATAATATAAATACCAGTACAAAGAATTTTGGAATTTTGAAAAAAAGTATTCACGAAAATATTCAAAATCCAGTCACTTTTTTAATTGTTTTACAAAAGGGCTTTGAGATACAGGGAGGAGGCACATAAGAATCTTATATCTAGGAGTGTATTTTTTCCTGAAACCATCCTTCTTTAACGATCGGTTGTATTCTTACCCATCAATAATTCTAATGAGAAATCTAAAATTTACATTCAGAAGCACAATGTTTAGTTTTTGATTTGAGAGGCATTAAAGAAATATGGTCTTGTTATTAGAATTGCTTATAGTTTTTTTTTAATTTTTGACAATTTTAAGTTTTTGACTTGGCAGACTTAACAGTAACCTCAAGATAAAAAAAGCTGAAATCAAACTTAAATTTGTGATATTTAAAGTTACTTGATTTATTTTTATGAAAAGATTTGTAAAATTTAAACAAATTTAAAAGTTAATGTAAAAAATTATTTTTGACTGCAATTTTTCAAGTTCCATCTATAAACACTTGGACAGCGTAATAAATTTGTGGTTTACACACGGAACACTCTATAATGGTGTCTGATTACTTCCCTGGAGGCTAATGGACATTCAGCGATTTCTTCTGCGGTCATTCCTTCAACCGCGTCGGTATTCATGTTTATTTTCACCCGTTCGACGATCCCAAACAGAGGAGTATATATTGGGCGAAGATTTGCTGTTCTTTTTGATGTTCCAAATAATGCACAGATGTCGCCATTAGACGCTGATAATACAATCTGATCTCCAGTTGGTAAAGGATTGAGGAGACCAGTTCTTGTTATCAATCCAATTGGCAAATCTCGAGGAAAAACGTATCTTCTGAGTTCGAATATCCGATTCGGATACTTGTGGGGAATAAGTCGAATAAATGAAAGATCTTCAAATCTGTATCCAAGTACTTTTGGAAAAGTTTCCCTGAAAGTAGGAGACCTTGACCCGTCACGAAGAGGGGGTTCGGAAGGTGGTAGAGACCTGGCAGAATAATTTGTTGTGGCAAGAGAAAGAGTCGTGTCTGGAGAATGTCTGCCAGAACTGGAGGAAGAAGATTCACAGCGATGACCGCGAAGTTTAGGATCACCATGAGGTAAATCCGTGGACTGTGAACTTAATACTGAAAAAAGATATACAGAATGACATTTTTGTTTTAAGTACCTACACAATCGTATGCTGGTACATCATGAGTTGCAAGTAAGTTTAAAATTTTAGGGCCCTATTCAATAAATGCCTAAAATTTCAGCTGATTCAGCGTCCACAGAAAACATTTTTAAACAAATACATTCACAATTAAAATTTTCTTTTTCATGAACAATGTTCTGAATCTTTCAGAAATAAATTTTAACTTTTTGGTTTGTGACATGGGAGCTTGCATGAAAGAAATCCATGCACGTGAAGGAAGCTAATAAAGGATGCCAGCACATGAAAGTATAGTGACAAATAGTTAACGAAAAAGAAAACCCAATAAAAAGACTTTCGATACTAGTAAGCCGGAGTTAGTTAGTTTAACATCAATCTATTTTCTCTTAAATTTATTTTCTTCCTGGTTGAAAATTTCTATTTTCCATCTTTTTTATTTAACAATTCAAAAACTTTGTTAAAAAAAATGGTATTTTTTTTTTAGGTAATTGATCTTCACTTTTTTATAAAAGTCATTTTCAAACAAATAAGTGTATTTTTGACCAAAAAAGTAATGTTTTGCCAATAAACGCAAATTTTAAAGTAAATAGATGAATTTTAAAATAAAAGAGACAAATATATACATTAAAAATAAAATAGTTTCAAATTTAGTAAAAGAAATCAGTTTATAAGGAAATTAAATAAATATTTAACAAAATATTTGAATTTTCAACAAAATTAATGAATTTTCTACCAAAAAGATTAAGTACTTATGAAAAAAGCATTAAAATGGTTATAAATCTTGATAAATCATAATTTGATACACTAAACAATTAAAATGTACCCTTGTAACTTAATGCAGAAGGCGCCGGCAGAGAGTCACAGCGCTCCGAGATCCAGCCTAGCGCTCAACAAAACAGAAGCATTTGAGATCAATCTAGGAAAAACCTATACTGCCTTACAAACATTACTCTTCTGTTCACCGAATGTGTCAGGACTACCCGGAAATGGCTTCATGGTATCATAATATTAACTGTATAGAGAATTATGGGATACGCACGTAGTACTGCATATCTCTTTGCGATTTGTTCCTGGCTGAATGCTGGGCATTGCGCGATTTCTTCTTCTGTCATTTCCTCAATTACGCCGCTATTCATGTTTATTTTCACCCTCTTTGGCAGCGAAGAATCAGGTGTAAATATTCCACGAAGAATTGTGCGTCTGCATGTTGTTTTTCCCAAAATAGCACAGACGTCGCCATCGGAAGCTGATAATACAATTTGTTCTCCAGTTGACATGGGACGAAGCACATTCCTTCCTGATCTTATTCGAATTGGTTTATGTGGAGGAAAAACGTATCTTCGGAGATCGAATTTCCTACACGTATTTTTGTGGGGAATAAGACGAATAAATGCAAGGTCTTCAAATCTATATCCAAGTATGCTTGGAAAAGTTTGCTTGAGAGTAGAGGAATCGGACCGGTCATAGGTAGGTAATTTGGACGGTGCTGGAGACCTAGCAGAATAATCAGGTGCCGCAGTAGAGTGAGTCGCATGAGCACCAGGATTAGGGTCATCATCAGACACAAGCTTAGACTGTGAAGTTAATTCTGAAACATGAAATACATAAATATATTTTTTGTTAAATGTCTACAAATTTTGTTTGGTTACATCAGGAGTTGTTAATGAGGTTGTAATTGAGGGACTTCATTCCAAACGAAATGTGAAAACAATTCGTTTTGTGGTGTTTGTGCGCATTTCGTGGTGCGTGTTTCAGTACATACGTAAAACCTTGCTGTTCGAGTTCTCTATTAGTGCACGGAGATCATTTTTGGGGTTAAGCTTAGGCAAAGGTTGCGTCCTTGTTGGTTGTACATGTCTTCACTCTTGTAAAGTATAACAACACATGCTTTCAAAGAGCTGTAGTGTATTTGGGATTACGCTATTCGCATCAGAATTATTAATAGCCGAATGTGGTTCTAGTGGATCCCGTATTTTATGTTTATTATGCCTCGCACCTATAGCTTTATCTTCAGTAAGGTCTTCGTTGTCCAGACCTTTCAAAGGGAATTTATCAATAGGAAGTAGCTGATGGACTTCCATTTTGATGGTAGCTACTTTAACAGACGAATGCCATACTTTTAAAGATATTAAGCGTCTTGGATCTGATATATTCTCTTCATTCATTATTGTAAATAGCTCTGGCTACCTAATTAAGAAGAGTCGATGATGTTTTCTCCTCACATTTTGCTTACTTTTCTTCACTTTTGAAGGATGTGGCGGTGCTGAAATATCAACAGATTGATTAAGGACATCAATTTTCGCTGCTTGAGCGTGTCATGCTACTGATATCCTGATATTGCCCAATTTAGCGACAGGCTCTCCTAGTGCGACTTTCTAAGTTAGTTAAGTTAGTGGAAGCTTCTAATGTGTCCCCTAAGGGTTTACATTTTTCTTTCACCTTCTTCCTATTCCTTAACACAGCTCCCACATTTAAAGTGGGTTCCGAACCACCAAGAGCAACAGCCTTAAGTACTTAGAGAACCTTTTTCTCTAGAGGTACTGGTCCCACGACTCTCCGGAGATGAACAACTCCCTTGCTAGGCTAGTGTTCACCGCATGACAGAGTGGGTACAAAGCCTGCGCTTTAGCCCCGACGACCATCGTCCCACTCTATGTATCACACTTTATGAATTAATAAAATCGACAGGTGGGACATTCTTTTACAAATCGTACGCATTTGACGAAAAATAAGACGAGGGTATTTTTAATCTCTTGAAACTTTTTTTGTGTGTTTTATATGTAATATAAGTGGACAGGTATGTCAGGATTTTTTTTTTATATTTTCAACAACATTGTTGAATAAATAATGACATAGTCAGCGGATTTGCTTATCTTTGAATGCTGATATCTCCGCTTCAATTCGTCACAAGAATAAAGATTTTTTTCATTCTGCGCACAATTTAGTCAACTTTCCAGAAAATTTATGTGTACAATTTTATATTGT
>JAAAKG020139421.1:0-12364 GCA_010014905.2 Druon quercuslanigerum
CATTAAATGGCATGTTGTTTTTCGTTAGTGGCGCCGCTGAGTTGTCTTACCTCCTCCTCACCCATTCCGAAGGCACCTTGTGTCAATGGAACAGATAAAAAGACACTACGCCTTTCTTTGCGAGGTGTAGTAACTACTTACTCACTTCGTCCAGTTGCTGGCATGACACTTGTTAGTTTCAAATCAGTCAATCAACAATGGCTAACTTACCCGATTTTACTGTTTCGTTTTTCCCTTCCCCTTTTCATCCTTTCTCCGTTCCATTCGACCTTTTTATCATTTCCTCCATTCCTTTTTCTTTTCTCTTTTACATTTTCACCATTTCTCCTTTCTCACTGTCCCTTCCATTTTCATTTTTCCCATTTCCCTTTTAACCCTTTTTCCTTTCCCCTTTTTCCATTTCCCCATTCCCTTTACCCTTGTTCTTTTTCATATTCTTCCCTTTCCCATTTTATTTTTCTCTTTTCCCCTTTTCCTATTTCCCTTTTTCCTTTCCGGTCCACTCTTTGCGTTTTCTCATTTTCTTCTTCCCTTTTTCTTTTCCCCATTACCTTTTACCTTTTCTGTTTCCTTTCTCCTTCCCCTTTTAATCTTTCCCTATTCCCTTCACCCTTTTTTTCATTTTCCTATTTCTCTCTTTTCTTTTTTCTTTTCCCCATTCCTCCTGTTCCCTAAACTATTTTCTCCTTTTCATATTTTCTCTTTTTCCCTTTCGTAAATATTTAATGATGAAAGGGTTCAAAGGAAAACAACTTCAATTTACATCATATGATCTTACCACTTCTTTCGGGTATCCCACACGCATGATGCAATGTAAGGATATGAGCGTAAAGTTTTCAATGTAGTGGGCGTAAAGTATCATGTCAGCCCGGCGACGAAATGTGCATGTGCAAAGGCCCCAAAATTTGCAGACGGCCCTGCACAGCTGTTGGTTATATTTCAGATTTTTTGTTTATACATCCAGCTAGATTAGCCGCGAGGCTTTAGGAATTAGGAATGCGAGACTTATAGGATAATGATTGTGTAATAGTAAATCATTGTGTACTTAATCATATAAACAAATATTAGAGTATAATAGTAATAATATAATAATACAAAACATTAATTTTTTTCGGTGAAAAACCGGTTATCATTTTATAGAACTGTTCTCTATAGTTTCGAGAATTCTTCGATATAGACTGTATTTTATTTAGAATTTTAGAACTGCCTATCGTATCCTCTACTATAGGATTAGTTCTATACAATTTAATGGATATTTTTCCCCGTGTAATTTAGCGTTCGTTTCTTTTGCTAGCAACCATTCTTTCTATCATTATCCAAATTCTCGGGGCTCGACTAGCGAAGTTGTCAGGTATACTGCGCCTAACATTCGTTTCGATTTGAGCTTCACTTAAAATCTATAGTCAAGTTTGAAAGATTTTGCGGTTATTCAACTTTTTGAGGCTATTTCGATTTTTTAACTGGCAACAAAAAGCCTGGCTCCCGACTTATATATTTATAGTAGAGTTTAAAAGTTTGGCATTAAGGTTTGAGAAGCGCAGTACCAAAATAAGGTGCTGGTGATTATTTTATTAAATGGTAATATCAATTTTACAATATTTTGCAACAAAAAGTATTTTTTTAAATAATTGAAAATTATGCAATTTATCTACATCACCAATTTCAAACCTATTTGCTGTGTTCTCGGTATTTTTATGAATGCTTGAAATCACGTGATTCCTTAGTTCTAGGGTGTTATTGAGCGCTTTACCGTATATGAGATAGTGTGTGAGCCACAGTGAATTACTACAGATCGCTGTCCAATCTTTTCAGATCAGTATTCTGATTGACTCAAAAAAGACATTGAACTTAATATCTTCCAAAAATTGTATACAAAAACGAGTGACTGATCAGTGCAGTTTGCAATGGCCTTAGTCTGCCAAATTTTCGAAAAGTTGAATGAAACTTGTAACTCTAATTAACTCTCACGATTAATATCTGACTATTTTAAAAACTGGGAAAGTTATTTATTTTACGAGTGTAAGCTTTAAACAATTTTTAAAAGAGTTTTTTTTACCAGAAGACACTAACGATAATTGAAAGCAGTTTTATTGCAACAAAAAAACAATTTTATTTCTACGCAAAAAGCCAAAATTTTGTTTTAATTTTTGTTCGACATGTCTTCATACATTAATATAAGGGGATTAACGAGCATAATACATAGAAAGCGGTTGCTGAGGCGTACAAAATTATTTCATGCAAAATGTAATTTTTTTCATAATCGAATGTGGATTTGCTCCGCTTTGCGACGTATTTCGCGAAATTTAGCTTAACCATCATCAAGTCGTCAGTCAAAAGATTAATTTGTGAACGGCTCTCGCCACCGTTCAAATGCTTTCGTTTGCTATTCGTTGGTTTTTCCCCTTCAAAAAATAAAAATTTTCCGGCTGAATAATTATTTCCTCAGCAAAATGGTTTATATTTTAAAATTTTATTGATCCGAGGATCACGCAAAATCCCGTATATTTGGTAAGCTTTCTTTCTCTGGTTCTGTGAGAGAACGGTAGCTTGAAAGAGGCGTCATCCAATCCCGCAGGACCGCGGTCAGCCCTCAGCAAACAATTGGGGAAAAGATTCAAGCAGGCACGTCGGTGCCTGGAATGTATCCCGGGAAAAGTAATTCTTCACTGAATGAACTCTGCGGCCACTCCTGTATGGATGGAATCAGTAGAGGCTCAAAAGGCTGAATCCTAAGAGTAAAATCCCCTATGCTGTGCTCAAGAGATTGATCTCTTAGTGAGTCAGAATGTGCCGTTTCTGATGAATCTCTCGGAAAAGAAATTTTACTGGATCGCGCCATATACAATATTTTTTCGAATTGTGATAAACAGTGACTAGTTAGAATTATTATTGACTAATTCATTGTTATTATTCATAATATACGGAGAACTATTTTCACATACCTGCAATTAATTACAATGTTATGCAAGATTCCCGTTCATTGTTGACATACACATAACTCAATGCAAAGTCAAACTTATCTTTTTCATACTAAGAGCTGCATTGCATTAGGGTTGTTTAAAACGCGTTTTGAGCTGCAGGGTAAAACCCCCCCACCCCACCTCCTGTTTTCATTTCCGGAGAAAAAAATATCTTCTTTTTTAAATTCGAATATTAACACGTGCCATCGGGATCTTCAAAATCTTATTTAATTAACATGGGGAAATTTTGAATAAAGCTATACTAATAACTTTTAATTCCAACTCACTCTCATCCTCCCCGCAGCCCCCCACATATGACCCAAAACTCAAAAAACTTAATTTTTACGTATTACTATTACGAGTTAGCAATTTCCGTAAACCTTTTCGTACAAATGATTACTAATGGACAATTTGAATATTTCCCATGATTTTTTAAACAATTTTCAAATGTTTAAACGTATATAAGTTATGTGCACAATTATTTATTCCCAGCAAATATAAAAAATAATCTTATTTTCTGATTGAAATGCAATAATTTGACATTGTTTGTGGTCGTAAATTTTTCTAAAAATATTCTGTAATTATTCAAACAATTATGTATTGTTTATTTTCAAAATTTCGAGAAATTAAATTAGACATGTCCACTTTTTCAAATTAGTATCCTATGCTACTTTTTGTTAAATAATTATATAATTTTAATACATTTCTTCTAATGTTTAACAAAAATCTATTTGTTTAAACCATTATTACTTGCTCAAGCTGTATATAGTGTGAAGAAGGAATAAATGAACCACTTTTTAATTGTTTCAGCAAATATGAATTATTTAAATAATTACTTTTCTAAAAATACTTTTAAATCGTATTTTTTGAGATAAACATAATATTGAATGATTTCGATAAGTAGTACATTCTGATAGAAGCTTAATGTTCTTGTATATGCAATGAGCTATTGTTTTTTGTTCAAAATTACTACTCCTCGAAAACATTTTATATTATCTTTTATTCAGAATATAGGATTTGAACAATATTTTTGTAACAATAATTCTTTCTACAAACTATAGTCACTAGACAGTCCGCTGTACAGAAGAACACGACTACAACAGACAGCGACGAAAAAATTTTTGCTTCTGACTCAGAAGACCTGAACACTTCGACATTTGATGAAATCCGCGAAAGTCAAAAATTTGTTAAGATAATCTTATAGGGTCTTGGAAAAGTAACGTTTTTGTTTTGTCCAATTTTTGTCCAACATTGATTTAATGAATAGAAAATGTCTATCAGATTCTGAAACATAATTCAAGAAATTTATCTTAATTGTGTAGGGGGGTGGGGGGGGGGCAAAAAGTTACAAAATAATGCAGCTTTATATATGAACGTATTTACATTGCATGTTAAAATTAAATTTTGTGGTCAATTTACTCAAAAGTTAAATGGGGAAAATGGGTTTAATTTTGTACGTGCAAAGTTCGTTGTAAGTCAAATGCACTAGAATTTGTAGCCAAATTGAAAAAGATGTTAACAATCATTTCACTGTACTTACAAGATATCTCAGATGTTTACTTGATTAAGAATTATCCATAATACTTTTAACTCGTGTCCCATTGGGAAGTATCAGGGTGACAGGTTGTAAGTCTTGCAGGTCACTGATAAACCGTATGTATGTATTTTGAAAAGGATATACGCATATATTTGAAAATGAAGCAAATTTGAGATCTTGTGTCTAAAAGATGAATTTCATAATTATAGTTTCGAAATATCTCCTGAATGTATTCCAAATTTTGATAAAAATTTCTTATTCAATTATATTAACAAATTTAAATATTTTCGGAAAAATTTCGAAATGTTGAAAGGCATATAGAAATTGTAATTGTCATCAAAATAACAAATGCCATTAGGAGAATTTGCAAGTTTTCTTATCTTCTACCACAAACTTCGACGACATTTTCTAGTATTCTTTTTAAAAAAAAAAGGCTGACTCAATTGGCAAAAACATTAAAAACTAAAAGGGCCTGCGACATGTAGCCAGAAAGATAGAGATCCGTTAAGAAACAAAGATAATAATATTGTACGATCACATTACAATCGGAGAAATGCAAATGCAATAATAATATACGAAATAATTTGTATAGCGTATGATCAGTTTTAATATCTCCCGAAGAACGGAATAAAATAATAAACGCCTACGATGCACACCCATCAGTATTGGTCGACATTTAACAGTCATTTAATTTCATTTTAATTTAGGAATACCAATCATTTTATAGATTTAATAATCATGTTGACATGATGAAATGAATAATCAATTGCAATTATAAATACATATGAATAATTAATTAAAAAATTACTGTGTTCTTGGATTAATATTAAATAATTAAATAATATTAGAATCGCACATCACACATGTTCAGTTCTACATTCCTAACAATATTTGTAAATGAATAATGAATCACTTTGAAATTTTATAAATCGTGATCTGGGCAAACTTTAATAAAACTGCAGAATTGTTTCCAGAAATAATAAAAAAAGATTTTATGAACTATAATAACTATAATAATTATTCATAAATTTATCCACTGATTATTGTATAATATATTTAGAATTAATAAATAAATTACTTCATTATTGTCTCATTATCAAATAATAATATATGTTTTAAACGCGTACAGTACCATTTGGAATTAGCGAGAAATTGCTAAATTACTACAAAGTAGCTTTTATTTAGATTTCAAAAACCAGAATCTCAAAGATTAAAATTATATTGCAGAGGCTGAGAGTAAAAGCCCAGAAAGCTGAAAATAGGATCAAAATCTAACTCTTTTGAACGGCAGTTCGCTCCCTTCGGGATCGTTTAAAAGTATTTTCGGTTAAGTTTTCATCGGAAGCAAAACCTTCCAGAATTCTGGAGGTTTCGCTCTTTCAATGATGGAATTCTGGGTACTTTTTTTTGTATCAGTACACAAACTAAAGGACCAATCCTCTATACTGTTTTACTGGGGATTTAAACTTAACCAGTTGCTGCCGCAATCCTTCCGTTTCTGAGTGATTGAGAAGTAGCCAAAGTCCACTCGGGATGGGATCACTTTCTCCCTGCAGTGAATATGTTCGGATCTTCAGGAGTTAAACCTAAAGGTCCCTTATTTGTCGGTTAAGTGATTAAAACCCAAAGTGAGCAAAACCTATTACTCTCAGTCCCTAGATTTAACCAGACTCTTAAAAAAAACATTCAAATCGGAAAAAATGGTAGGCTGTAGAACTTTCTTAACAGAAATAATGCCTTTTGTCACAATGCATGGCGTCTGAAGCAATTATAATATATTTGTATTCATTTTCACTTGATTCTAAAATATAATTTGCATCAATAATCGTAAGCAATTAACACAATAGCTTCGTTCACCAAAACCAAAAATGATTTAGATTTATGTTTTTGACTTAAAAATAGTCATGAAAAAATGAAACTTTCCATAAATCTGAATTTAGTTGCCGGAAATAATCTACAAGGTTATTACACAAATATCATTCACCTAAAAGTCCTAATTTGAAAAATACAACATTAGGTTCAAAAAAATATATGAAAGTGTTCAAATTAAAAATATCTTTTGAACAAAGTCGAATTTCATAATAATTAATTATTATTAATTATAACATTTCTCAGGGAATACCACTCATTCGAAGCATAAACATTGCCTTAATTATTTTAATGTTTATGAACTGCTCTAATTTACAAATACTTTTTTTATTATTTATATTATAATTTTAAACAATAAGCATTTAGATTGATTTATTTTGTTACCACGATTAATATAAAATATATTTTAGTATTCCCGGTTGATTCCTAGTTTTATTTCATTTTCCGGATAGTACTCACCCTGTGTCACAACTTGTTGACTACCCGCCCCCTTGTTGAAAAACGTGGAAATTTCCCCTAGCCCCGCGCGAAGCTTCTGCCCAGACTTATTTTATATATCTCGTAGCCACATGGTGTAACTAAACATTTTTTTTTAAATATGTAGATAGTTCAGGAGCTATTTGCGCAATCTGTAATAATCCACAGTTACGCTGTCCAGAATTTATATCCGTTTCATAATGCGCCCAAGCACCTTTATAGACAGTTAGTGTAATAGATTAGAGTTTAACTATCTGTCTAACAATTCTAGCTATTTGATAAAAGGACAAACATGCTATGCAGCACATATTGTAATAAAGTTCAGTGAATATAATTTAAATATTCACAATTAGAGTCTCACAACCACTTTATTCACATCATAACAATATATGTAATTCATTACGTGCAAGTTTATAAATTTTATGAATTTATTGATATTTTGACATTTTCAGGTTCTCAGATTATAGACAGATTCTATTTTATTAAAGAATTAGGAACAATTCTGCACTATTTTGATAATTGATTTTTTATCACGCAGATGTACCTGGATACTTCTGCGGAACGAGTGCACGTGCCATGTCCTGTATCTGATTTCCCTGCTAGAAATTTCTGATAGAACTTTCTTACTGAGGCTTTCCATATGTTTCATATCCATTCCAAAATCTGCATCTAAATTCGATCCGAAACTGTATCACCATTTTCTTTCAGAACCTTTCAGAATTTATCAGAAAGGGTCCCAACGGTATCTTTCCGTTTTTTTGATCTTTTCCGAAACTGTCATGTGCGCATTTTCGTCAGTTTCTATCAGATTTTTTTTTAGAAAAAATAAATTATGTAATATTGTAATATACATATTGTTTAATAAAACTCAATATGTAATTGTAAATAAACTTTTAAAATTAAAATATATTGAAGAATTAGAAAGTAAAAAATTATTTATTTAATAAAGTTCAAAATTTAATAATTTTATTGAATAAATAAATTTTTCAAAATTGCGACTGCTTAATAATTTTGATAGTATGTTAGTGAAAAAAGTTTTGATAAAAAGAATTATTTTTTAAACCTTGTTTATACAATTACTTTGTTTGTTCAAATTGTCATTTTTCAAATAATAATTTGCAAAAACAAAGTAATATATATTATTCTCAATATATTTCTCTATAATTCATCATGCTTCTCAACAACTAGTCCATAATTTCTGTATAATTCATCAAGCGTCTCCCATGATTAGTCTTTATCTCTTTAATTATTTTGTACTGATTATTTTCTATTCTATTTTAAAATATTCATGTTTTTCAGGCAACTAATAAAAAGAATAATAAGTACAAAACAATTGATGATATCAAGACAGCGTTATATAATAATCCATGGTTTTATTAATATAAAGCAAGTTATATTTAAATAAGGGTTTAAAAAATCGACACTTTATGATGCCTTTCCACGAACAGTTCAAAAATATAAAAAAATATAACGAAGATACAGTTAAATAAAAGTTTTAAACAAATCTAATGCATTCTATTATAGCTGATAAGTATGATAAAAAAATAAATAAAAATAATTGGCGCAAGGATGTTTCGGCTCTGGTAATCAGCTTCACTATGTTCGATTAACACCCAGCAGGGCTACCTTCAAGGCAAACTATTAGTTAAGAGTAGCAAGCAGTATCACATGGTCGTCAACTGCAATTGCATATTGTAGGTGATGCTACGATTAGAAGCCCTCAGCCGACTATCTCTACTCTGTATAGATCACATGAAACACGGTCCACAGCAGCAATTTCACGGCAGAGAACTTTGACTTATTCTATTTGATTAAAAAATTATTAGAATGGAGAAAACAAAATCAGGGGTCTACTTTGCCATTTTCTGTAAATGTATGAACATTTTAAATTTCTAATCATTTTAGCTTACAGAATTAATTATAGAGGAGGATGCAATCTCACCTCCAAGCTGTGATAGAAAGCTCTGATAAAGCTTCATATAATTAAAAAAATTCAAGTATTCAACGACATGAGAAAAAGGTTAAAAAGTAATTATATATTTGGCTATTAGCAATCGTTTTTTCTACGGTTTTTTATCGCTTTAGAGCGGCGAGTGTAATTGATACAATCAATAGATCCAACCATAATTATTTGGTACAGGGTCCCCATTTAATACCTCTTCCAGAAGCCTAAAAATAAATACAAGCATAACCAGTTAGAAATGTCAAAATGACAGCTGAAGAAATTATTTTTTATTGCAGCTTCCTATTACCTCAAACATTCACGTACATTTTTACTCTTTTTCATATCAAATGCATAATTTTTTCGCACCATTACCAACAGACTACCAGAGGAAATTATCTGCATGTATGCTGTTTGAGCTGTTGATAATTACTAGTAGTCTGGTGCAAGCCTATTAATTTTTTTAAGTGAATAACAATAAGCCAAATACTTATTTTTCATATTTTATTTATATTTTATGAATGTCACTAAATATTTGTATAAAATAAGTAGTAGGTAAATTCTGCCATCGTTAGCATAATTGAAAAATGGCGAATATAAATTTAATTCATTTTATTATAATTGACTCTTAAATTTGTGTAACACTTTACTTATTTGTAAATTATATTGCCGTCATAATTTTTTTGAATTTATAAATGAAAAGAAATGTTATGTCTAAAATTATTTGTGAATTGTTCGTTATTAAATGTATAAGTATATAAATTTCAATTGATTAAATATTACGAATAATATTAATTTTTATTGATACATAAGATGTACAAAATTTTAAAAAATTAATGTTACCAGCACACCAATCTCTTGGTTTTTAAGAGATATGATAAGAAGTGTTTAAGATAACTATAACTTTTTTATGCGTTATTATTATTACAATATTAAGCAATTTCCCTTTCGGAGTATGCGTGACTCACTCGTTGAGTACGGAAATAATGTAAGGAAGGGGTTATAGAAGTTTTAGATTGATCTACAATTCTTGTGTTATTTATTTAAATAACACGTTCGTTTCGCAAAACTGCTTCGGCCTAGGTTGCTGATCAATCTCTCTAGCAATCACCCCAAGTGAAGATCCCCAAAAACTCGTCATGTGAGGTTCCGCACTTGGATCCATTAGGATCTAAGGTCTTTTTTTTCAGGCGTCATTTACTCTACTGATTCTCTTTTTATTAACTATATTTGTCGCCATACTTTTCTGTCCTGGCGTACTTCTCTAACTTCTGTGACGTCCATGTGTTTTTTCATGCAAGCTCACGTGTTTCTGTGGCTTCTTACGTCCCTTCCAACTAGGGTCTCATTTACACATTCTAACAATTGTATACCTCGGTCTGCCTCTGGTCACACTGCCATTTACATTACCTTGATACACTTGTTTCGTTAGTTATTCATTTGGCATCCTCTTTAACATGCTCGAACCATCTTACCCGATTTCTTTCCCATATGTCAATTAGTGTCTATTCCGCACCACATTCTTTGAGAAGAGTCTTTATACTCATTTTGTCCATCAGAGTTTTCCCGCATATTATGCGCAGGAATCCCATGCCCATCGTGTTAATTTTACTCTTATCTTTTTCTTGATAGGTCCATGTCTCGCTAGCATGTCCATGTCGGTACAAATATACAATCACGTATATCAATTTTAGTTTTATTTGATATATTTTAATTTCTGATAAGGGGCCCTCCTCCAACAATAACCTTTTTACCTTAGTTTATGCGCCTCTCTGACTCTTCATCTCTCTTTCTTCCCTAGTGATTAAGCTACCAAGGTATACGAATTTATCAGCTTGTTCCATTCTCTCATCATTTAATGCAATGTTGCATATTGTTTTCTCACTCTTTCCTTCGAACACCACCGTTTTAGTTTTATTTGTGTTAATGTTGAGGCCCATGCTCTTGATTCTTAAATTCAGTTTATTCAACATTCTTTGAAAGTCTTCAATTGACTCAGCCGTAAGAACTTTATAATCTGCGGAAGCTAACCCACGTTCCCTTACTATTTCGAGGTCTATACCTTCTTCATCGAAAAGAGGTATTCTTAAACACTTGTCCATGAGTAATATAAATAGCCATGAAGACACAACACATCCTTGTCTAACACCTTGCATAATATCGAAACAATCACTCAATTACCCATTTACCCTTACACTCGCTTTACTAACCGCATCTATTATTATTCTATTATTACCTATTATTATATTATTTTTATAGCTTGTAGGAGCCATCCCTTGACTCCGTACTCTTTCTGGACTTTCTAAAGTTTACTTCTATCTACCTTGTCAAAAGATTTTTGTGGGTCAACAAATGCACAGAAAACTTTTTCTTACTCTCAAGCTTTTTTCTGGAATCTGCCTTAAGCTAAATATTTAATCCGTACATGACCTTTATGGCAAAAACCCACTTTGGACTTTTCAAATCTTCCCGTTATTTTTAATACCCTACGAATAAGTTTTTTGAGTATATTTTACTTACGACACTTAATAGGCTGATCATACTGTAATTATTGAAACCGCTTTTATCTCCCTTTCTTTTTTATATTGGTGCGCTTATCACTTTTTTTCCAATCGTCTGGGTCTTCTCCCATATGGATACATAAATTTATCAATTCACAAACTTTCACAATTGAGTTTCCTAACGCATCGTGTTCTACATCTTAGTTATGGTATCATATAGCTTCATCTCCGAATAATCCCCTAAAATAGACTCTCAAAGCGTCTAGTATCCCATCTGCATTTAACAATTCTGTACTTTTATTTCCCTTTATTTTCCTTAAATATTCCTTTGAAGTTCTCCTGTATGCTTTTTTCTATGTTTTAGGGCAGCCTAAATTTCATCATTCCACCATGCATCACTAGACATTCTTCCTACAACTGCGGTACCAGACACTAAGATCCCACATCTAACAATGATATCTCAGAACTTAGTGCATGTACACGATATATCTTTTTTTCTTATAAGCACCTCCCAAGTTGCCTTACACTGTAAAAAATTTTCGAGGGAATTTTCCCCAAAATCGTGTGGACGTAATATACAACAAAATTCAGGAAATTTCCCTACTACGCCTTGGGGAAAATTCCATAAAATAATTTGTGAAATACAAAAGAAAGTTTGGAATGTTTCCCACAACAGATTTGTGAAAAGTCCCTACATTCTTGTGGAATATTACTGAAAATGTAGGGAATGTTCCGTAAGATGTTGCAGGGAAAATTCCCTACATTCTGGTGAAATATTACTGAAAATGTAGGTAATTTTCCCTAAGGCGTAGTAAGGAAAATTCACTAAATTTTGTGGAATTTTGTTAAAAATATATGGGAATTTTCTCTAAGACGCAGTAGGGAAAATTCACCAAATTTTGTGGAATTTTATAAAAAATTTAGGAAATTTTTCTTAAGGCGTATTAGGGAAATTACACTACATTTTGTGGAGTTTTTCGAAAAAATCAGGGAATTTTCCGTAAGGCTGGATAAGGAAAATCCACTACTTTTTGTGATATTTTATGGAAAATGTATGGAATTTCTACTTAAGCGTAGT
>JAAAKG020139422.1:0-12363 GCA_010014905.2 Druon quercuslanigerum
TAAAATTGTTTTAATTAAAGAGTTGTCAAGATGATCATTTAAAAATTAAAAATTATATAATTTTTAAGTTTTACAGTTAAAAAATCTGTAATTTTCATTATTTATATTTGAATGTTTAAAATTTAATTTCCAAAATCATAAAAATAATTTAAATTTAAAAGATTTTATCATTTAATACGTCATTAATGTTTTTCGAAATTGAATATGTTTACATTCTATTCTTCAAAAAAGATTAGATTTTAATTTTGAGAAATTAGATTTAGGAATATCTGTAATTTCGAGGATTTATATTCAAAATTTCTTAAATTTGGAATATTAAGTTAAAAGTAAAAAGTGGAACACTTAAGTGTAGATCTTCAAAATAATCCAAATTAAGGAATTTTTATTTATAAATCTTTAAAATTGTAGAGTGTTTAATTGTAAATCTTCTATATTCAATAATGTAAAAAAAATTTTTTAATTTTTAAATAATTATGCACATTAAAAATGAAATGATGTTCAATTGCAAATCTTTAACATAGACTAATCTCAAAAAGTTATTCATATATTCATGTACATAAGTCTTATACACTATAATAAATAAATCCCGTCAAGCCTATTAGTTTGCTTGTTCAATCTTCTCCCTGTTATTTTATCCTAATTTAATTTCAGATTATTGAAAAATTTAATTTTTAAGGTTTTAATGGTTAATTTTAATGGCTTCAATGTATAATATTAAAGAGACCTTTTAACAGTAGACAATGAAAACTTCCTATAAATTTAAAAGCCCGCTTGTATATAATGCCTAGGGCTTATATAGAATGCCTGGGCATTGTATATAATAAGAATTCAATTACATACTTTGTCTAAAAGAGCCGGGCATTATATAGAATGCCTAGGGGTTATGTATGATGCCTAGGGATTATATATAATACCTGGATTATACACTTTGCATGTAATATATACATAAAATATACAAATCTAAACACATTGTGGTTGCGACTCTTTCCTTTGAATAAATCATTGAAATCATTATCTTCATGTTGTTTGTATAATCTAATTAAATTCCTTCATGTGAGAAAAATGGTTCACGGACCTGCTACGGATACATGTAGGTACTTTTTGGCGCTCATCCAATGTGCGAGTACGTCAGGGCCATCCAAGAAAAATCTGGTGCCCGTTTTATTGAAATTCTTTATTCTAATGGTTTATTTTGAAGCGGGCTTGTAAATTTATCGAAAGTAAATAAAAACATTGGATAATATTTTATTGCAAATTTTGAAAGCTTGAAACCCTAAATTACTTATTTTTTAATATTTTATACATTTTTTCATAGTCTACTACTAAAGGTTATTTTTAATAAAATACATTTAAAGCATTAAAATTAGACATTAAAAACTTTAAAATTAAATTTGTATTAAATCTGAAATTAAATTAGGATAAAATATCCTAAATTCCCCTTTTGAGATAAGTCTTTATTGAAGATTTGCAATTAAAGATCCTTTAATTTATAATGTGCATAATTAATGATACATTTGAAAAATGTTTTTTACATTATTTAATTTTGAAGATTTACAATTGAAAATTCTAAAATTTTAAATATTTAGCAATAAACATCCATAAATTTGGATAATTTTGTATTGTATATCATAAAAATTAAAAAATTTTTAATGGTGAAACTTAAAACTTGCATAATTTTTATTTTCTAATTTTCAAAATCAAAAAATTTAGTTTTAAAGATGTATAAATAATAATTTGGAAATTTGCATAACTTCTAAGATGAGAAATCATTTTTTAAATTCAAACTCTTCAAAACTAAAGATACTTCGAATATACATCTTAAAAATTACAGTATTTTTCATTTAAAATTTCCAAAATTAAAACTCTTCAATTTCAAAGATTTTAAATTTTGAAGTTCTTTAAACTTCAAACTTAAAGAGTTATAATTGAAAATTCTTGCATTTTATAGATTTTGATAAGATTGTAAATACAAAATCAAGTCTTAAATAATAAAAATTCCAAATTGAAGAAATTTAGAATGTAAATCATCAAAATTACAAACATTCCTAAATTTAACATCTCAAAATTAAAATCTCATCTATTTTAAAGATTATAATGTAAAAATCTACAATTTCGAAAAACTTTAATGACGTATTAAAAAATAAAATCTTTTAAGTTTAAATTATTTTTATGATTTTGGAAATCAAATTTTTAACATTCAATTATAAATAATCAAAATTACACATTTTGTGACTGTAAAACTTAAAAATTATATAATTTTTAATTCTTAAGTGTTAATCTTAAAAACTTTTAATTAAAACAATTTTAAATTGAATATAAGTATGAAAATAAAATATAAATATAAATATAAAAATAAAATATAATATAAATATAATTTAATATAAAATATAAAATATAAATTGATGTATAAAGTAGTACAAATTCTTAAGTTTTGACGATTCTTAATATTAAAAGTCATATTTGCAATTATAAATTCTTCACATTGAAGAAATGTCGAATAAAAAACATCAAAATTTCAAAAAAATTAAATTTTTAATCTGAAATATGCATAATTTCTCATTGAAAATTTTTAAAATTAAGAAGTCTTCAACTTTAAAGAGTTAATAACTAATCATTTTTTAATTTTAGCAATTTGCAGTTCAAAAGTTTTTGAATTTTGAAGATTTATGAATAAAATTTTTGGAATTTTGATGATTTTAATGATCAAAAATAAAGAGTTGTCTATTCTAATTCGCCCAAATTATTGAAATTTTCAAATGTAATTGTAAAATTTAAGGCGTATATAATTTTATTATAGTGAATTAACAAAATTGAATATTATTCAATTTAAAAAAATTATCATTTAAAGTTCTACAAATTACAAATTAATTAATACATTTGCGAGATTTACATTTGAAAGAAATGTAATTATGAAATCTTTTTTTGAATATTTCAATTTTTAAGATTTACAATTTGAAATATTATGTATTTATTGCATATAATTATAATTCTTTGATCTAAAAATTAACCCATTCTATTTTTGGTTAGAAATTTATCATTTATAAGTTGAAAATTTAATTAATTTATCTTTTTGGTCAAGTATTCAACTGTTTTGTTAAAATTTTTCGTTGAATTCAGCTGATATAAATTCTTTTTTTTCATTAATTTTGTTAAACTGAAAATGTGATGATTTCCTCTTTGTGAAATTTTTCTTGTTGAAAAATGTACTTTTTAAGAAAAACATTTATCTTCTTATTTGATTCTTTTTCGTTAAAAATTTAACAATTTTCTTCAAACTACAATATATCTTAGAAATATAAATTATTTGTTAACAATTTGTTTTCTTTTGTGTTAGAAATTGGTTCTTTTCTCTGAAAATTTAACTATTCAATTTTTGTATGGGAATGTATTTTTTATAAGTTTAAAAGTCCACAACTTGGTTAACAATTCATATATTTTGTCGTAAATTCCTATTAAAAAAAAAAAATTAATCTTGCTGGTTGAAAATTTATCTTTTTCGTTGAGAATTACATTCTTTTGTTAAAATTTGTTTTATTTGTTTTGGAATACGACTGTATAAAAATAAACTTTTTATACTGATAATCAACGATTCCATTTTTAACTAAAAATTTCATTTTTAGTTAAAAATTAAACCTTTTGGTTTGAGAGTCGTTGTCTTTGATTAAAGATTATTCTATATTTTTGAGAATTCATCTTTCTTGTTGAAAATTGTACATTCTTCGATAAAATTCTTCTTGCACTTCCTTTTGCTTAAGAGTTTTTTTATTTTGAAGTGAATTATTTGGTTTTTAATGAAACTTATTCATTCAATATTAATTTTTGTGTGGAAAGTTCGTACTTTTAGACTGAATATTTATTTTTGATTAAAAACCTTTTTTGGTTAATAATTCAACCATTTTGTTAAAAACTCCAAACATTAGGAATTTCAAGTGCTTGGAATTAATTTTTTTTTAAGATTCACCTCTTCGGTTAGAACTAATCTTTCTTGTTGAAAGTTTTTCTTTTTCTTTAGGAATTTAATTGTTTTGTTAAACATCCATATTTTTGGTAAACTAAACTGTTTTAGAAACGTCTACGAAAATTAAATTATTTACATTAATTACATTAATTTTATTTAAACAATTTATTTCCTTATTGTTAATAATTGGTCAAGTATTATAGTTTGTGAACAGTTTTTATTTATATATCGTACAAGGAATCTGTATTATCATAAAAGAATACCAGAAATTCTTACTGTCTTTACAGGCTAAATCTTAAAAAGATCTCTGTTCGCTCCGCTGGGATACGAACCACAAAACTTTTGCTTGCCAGCAGGATGCTTTACCATTAAGTTACTAGAAAGACCGAGAGAAAAGTCCTTTTCTGAAATACACGCATTATTGTTCCAAGTCAAATTTTTCTAGGAATTTACATTAACATCAGTGAATACCAGAAACTCTTAACCTCTTTACAGACTAGATAGAGCTACAAATTATCCATATATTTTTTTAAAATTAAATTTTGCTGAAAAAATATCGCTTTTGGCTCCACTGGGACGCGAACCACCGAACTTTCGATTTCCAGTCGGAGGCTTTCCCCTGAGGCTACTACATTGATAGAGAGAAAAATATTTGTCACAAATACGCGTATTATTCGAACAGGCGTTAGAAGTCAATTTTTTCAAGGAATGTGTATTACCTTCTGAGAATAACAGAGTTTCTTAACGCCTCTACAGACAAGATGGAGCGAAAAATTACAATATATTTCTTTTAAATTGATTTTTTTCTGGAAAACATCTCTTTATGCTCCACTGGGAAACAAACCTGTATTACCTGATATTTATTTGATCTTTACTTGATTATTACGAACCGGATAATCTGTATTATTATCAGATAATAACAGAGTTTCTTAACGTATTTACAGACTAGATGAAGCTACAAATTACAATATATTTCTTTGAAATCAATTTTTTTCTGGAAAAGATCTCTTTACGCTCCACTGGGAAACGAGCCACAGAAATTCCGATTTCCAGTTGGATGCATTTCCATTAAGCTACTAGAGAAATGGATGGAAAAATCCGTTTTCTTAAATACAAGCATTATTTTTATAAGTCAATGTTTTCAAGGAATCTGTATTATGATCAGAGAATAATAGTTTCTTAACGTATTTACACACCAGATGAAGCTACAAATTATTATTTTGCTCAAATTCAATTTCTTCTGAAAAAGATCTCCTTTCGCTTCGCTGGGAATAGAATAATATTCTATTGTTAAAAAATCACCATAAAAGAGGGATCATTTATAAATATAAGAGAAAGGGGAAAGGAAATATGATTTTTAGAAGAGTGAGAAAAGCACTCGCTCGGTTGCCCTCTTGACAGTGAAAGAGGTCAGAAGAAGACTAAACCTCCTATCAAGATCAAGGAGTTTCAAGAAGATAGTCCAGAACGAGAAAGGGAATGATAAAACAGAGGAGGGCGGGAAAAACATTTATTAAATCCTAGAAGGTTTTCGCTTGTAAAGACGGTACTGAATTTTAAGGTTGAATATATTTTTCACAATAAGAACCAACCCAAGCAAAAAGATTCATTCATTTGTGGAAAGTAGGATTTTCAACGAAAAAGTTCAATCCGAAAACAAATAGAAGAATGGTAAACAGCGGGAGACGAATGCTAAACAAGAATATGCATTTTTCGCTTTGAAATAAAATCGTAAACTTTTCAGAATAAAAAATTAGTTTTCTCTTTAAGGAAAAAAACAAACTACAACAGAAAAAAATGTTAAGGACAAATTTTTACCAAAAAACTTGAATTTTTAATCTAGAACAATTAAAGTTTTTCCAAATGGTAAAATATAATTCTTCAACCTAAAAGAGAAATTCTCATTAAAACAACCAATATCATTGATACCTAAACCACAAAAAACTAATTTGTAAAAATCTGCACGCTGCGCGGACACGTTCTCATAGCGCCCTAGGTGCGCAGCTCGCTTTGCTCGATAACATTTGTGCGCAAGCCTTTTAAAATGAAAGGTCCAAGCGTCGACAACTGTCATCTGGTGATTGTGAATTCTCTTTAGTTAAAGCTCATTCGGCTATTATTATTATTATTATTATTATTATTATGTTTAACTCTATCAGCACAAATATCCTTTTTAAAGTTTTATTTAATGTTTGTTTCTCTAATTACAATAAAAATTACTCTTAGCCATCCTATTGTTAAATAAAATGTTATTGTAGTTTATAACAGACTTGTAGATACTTTTTAATTAAACAACTTTTGTCTTTTAATTTTTTTCGTCTCTTTTGTCGTTTTTCCACAATTAAAAAAAAATGTTAACCTAATTTTTTACGATTGAAATAAAATCTAATCGTATTATCTAAAAATATTTAATAAGAAATGTATAGATCTTTTTGGGGTGGACAACTCTAGTCTGTTAATTTTAATTCGTACCTTGTGTCGTTTTTAGAAAAATTAAATTTTTTAATGTTGAATGTTATGTTTTACGATTAAAACAAAACTGCATTTCCTATCAGAAATTGTTCATGACAAATTGGAAGGAGTTTTTGCTATTTTTTGCAAGAGAAACGCTTGTCTATTTATTTTTTCATAGCTTGCGCCCTTTTTACTAAATTTTTATTTTTTATTTTTAATGTTTTTTCACGACTAAAAACGAAAAATATGCATACTATCGAAAATTACGTATTAACAAATTTGTAGATATTTTCAGGGCGCGCAATTTTAGTTAATTCATTTTTTTCGTATCTTGCATACATTGGCCGTAAAATTTAATTTTAAGTTTTATTATTTTTTGTATAATAAAAATTTGAATGATCAACTTTTCGACAAAATTAAAAAATTTGTCATGATAATCTTGTCGGGCTTTAGAAAATAAACGTTTTTCTAATCTTGACTTTTTCCATATGATACGTTGTTCAGTTAGTCGCATCAAACTAAAATAAACGAATTTTTAACAGAGTAGTTAAATCCCTAACCAAATAGTTGCATTTTCAATTGACAAATATATATATATTTTAAACTTTTTGAATGTAACCAGAAATTATAATTTTTAAAACAATTGTTAGGTCTTCTACAAAAATGATGAATTTCGAAAAAAATAAATGAATTTTCTACTAAATAGTTCAAGAATCCAATGTTTAATAAGCGAAGCAGTTGAGATTAATTGTTTAAATTATTAACATTTAAGTTCTTTTACAAAAATATTATCCTACACATTTGTTACCAGCGATTTGCGTTTAATAAATCGAATTAATTGGATGCGCGATTTTTTTACAGCTATATCTATCCAGCTCAAAGATTTGTTCGCACAAGCGCTCTCCGCCTCTGGCGTGAATCTTCACGCCCGCTACAAGAAACTTTACGCCCGCTACAAGAAACGTTAGGTCCGCTACATAAAACTTTACGTTCGCTGCTAGAAACTTCAAGCCTTTACAAAAAACTCTATGTCTGCTAAAAGAAAATTTACGTCCGCTACATTAAACTTTATGTCCACTACATGAAAATTTACGTCCGCTAATAGAAACATATCGTCTTTTACAAAAAACTAAATTGCCGCTACAAGAAAAATTACGTTTGCTACATTCAAATTTACGTCTAGTACATGAAACTTTACGTACGCTACATTAAACTTTACGCCCGCTACATGAAACTTTACGTCCGCTACTAGAAACTTTACGTCCATTACATTAAAATCTACGTCCGCTACAAGAAACTGTAATTCCGCTACTTGAAACTTCACGTCCACTACATGAAACGTCACGCGTTTACAAAAAAATTTACGTCTGTTACAAGAAAATTTACGTCCGCTACTTCAAAATTTTCGTCCACTACATTAAACTTCACGCCTTTACAAAAAACTTTACGTCTGTTAGAAGAAAATTTACGTCCGCTACATTAAACTTTACGTCCGCTACATGAAACTTTATGTCCGATAAATTAAACTTTACGTCCGATACATTAAACTTTACGCCCGCTGCAAGAAACTTTGCGTCGACTACATGTAACTTTTGGTCCGCTATTGAAACAAAACGTCTTTTACAAAAACTTTATTGCCGTTACATTAAACTTTACGCCCACTACAAGAAACATTATGTCCACTACATTGAAATTTACGTCAGCGACGTTAAACTTTACGTCCACTACATGAAACTTTACGTCCGGTACATTAAACTTTACGCCCGCTACAAGAAATTTTAATTCCGATACTGCAAACTTCACGCCTTCACAAAAAACTTTACGTCTGTAAAAAATTTACGTCCGCTATATGAAACTTTACCTCCGCTACATCAAACTTTACGCTTGCTACAAGAAACTTTATATTCGCTAAATGAAACTTTACGTCCGCTTCTTGAAACTTCTAGTCTTTTAAAAAAAACTTTATTCCCGCTACATTAAACTTCACGCCCACTACAAGAAACATTACGTACACTACATTAAGACTTACGTCCAATACAAGAAACTGTATTTCCGCTACATGAAACTTTACATCCGCTACTAGAAACTTCACCTCTTTTGCATGAAACTTTACATCCAATGCAAGAAACTTTACGTCCACTACAATAAACTTTACGTCCGCTATATTTAACTTTACGCCCGCTACAAGAAACTTTATGTCCGCTACTGGAAACTTCACGCCTTCACAAAAAACTTTACTTCTGTTAAAAGAAAATTTACGTGCGCTACATTAAACATTACGTCCGCTACATGAAACTTTACGTCCGATACATTAAACTTTACGCCCGCTGCAATACACTTTACGTCCGCTATATTAAACTTTACGCCCGCTACAAGAAACTTTACACCCGCTACAAGAAACTTTACGTCCGATACTGGAAACTTCACGCCTTCAAAAAAAACTTCACGTCTGTTACAAGAAAATGTACGTACGCAACATTAAAATTTACGTCCGCTACATTAAAATTTACGTCCACTATATGAAAATTTACATCCGCTACATCAAACTTTACGCTTGCTACAAGAAACTTTATATCCGCTACATGAAACTTTACGTCCGTTACTAGAAACTTCACGTCTTTTACAAAAAACTTTATTGCCGCTACATTAAACTTTATGCCTACTACAAGAAACTGTACTTCCGCTACATGAAACTTTACATCCGCTACTAGAAAATTCACCTCTTTTACAAGAAACTTTACGTCCGATGCAAGAAACTTTACGTCCGCTACCATAAACTTTACGTCCGCTATATTAAACTTTACGCCCGCTACAAGAAACTTTACGTCCGCTACAATAAACTTTATGTCCGCTATAATAAACTTTACGCCCACTACAAGGAGCTTCACGTCCGATACTGGAAACTTCACGCCCTTACAAAAAACTTTACGTCTGTTAGAAGAAAATTTACGTCCGCTACATTAAACTTGACGTTTGCTACATGAAAATTTACGTCCAATACATTGAACTTTAGGCCGACTACAAGAAACATTATGTCCACGGCATTAAAATTTACGTCCGCTACATTAAACTTTACGTCCACTACATGAAACTTTACGTCCGATACATTAAAATTTACGCCCGCTACAAGAAGGTTTACGTTCGATACTGGAAACTTTTCGCCTTCACAAAAACTTTAGGTCTGTTACAAGAAAACGTACGTCCGCTACATTAAGATTTACGTCCACTATATGAAACTTTACGTCCGCTACATCAAACTTTACGCTTGCTACAAGAAACTTTATATCCGCTAAATGAAACTTTACGTCCGCTTCTAGAAATTTCAAGTGTCTTACAAAAAGCTTTATTTCCGCTACATTAAACTTTACGCCTACTACAAGAAACATTACGTCCACTACATTAAGACTTACGTCCAATACAAGAACCTGTACTTCCGCTACATGAAACTTTATATCCGCTACTAGAAACTTCACCTCTTTTACATGAAACTTTACGTCCGATGCAAGAAACTTTACGTCCACTACAATAAACTTTACGCCCGCTACAAGAAACTTTACGTCCGATACTGAAAACTTCACGCTTTTACAAAAAACTTTACGTCAGTTAGAAGAAAATTTACGTCCGCTACATTAAACCTTACGCCTACTACAAGAAACCTTAAGTCCACTACATGAAACTTTTGGTCCGCTATTGAAACATCACGTCTTTTACAAAAACTTTATTGCCGCTACATTAAACTTTACGCCCACTGCAAGAAACATTATGTCCAATACATTAAAATTTACGTCTGCTACAGGAAACTGTACTTCCGCTACATGAAACTTTACATTCGCTACTAGAAACTTCACCTCTTTTACAAGAAACTTTACGTCCGCTACCTTAAACTTTACGCACCATAAAAGAAACTTTAGGCCCACCACACGAAACTTTGTGTCCGCTGCATATATACTCCGCGCATGGGAGATTATGTAGAAAGTTATCTTTATCTTTAAAAAATTGCATCGCCGGACCCCACCGTCTACCTTCTGCTTAGTTTGCACTCAAAATACGAAGCACTATTTTTATCTGTTTTGGAAAAGACAGAGTTAAGCGTTGAGTACGATGATACACTGAATCTTTATTGTTATAAATAGTTATTTGCAGGATTTTAAGGCGGCTTCGAGTCACAAACAACCTTATATTTTACTTTTACATTTTATTAAATTGAATTCAAATTTGGAGGATTTTAATTTACATGTCCTTTACATGTACTACCCTAAAACTCTTTGAGATTGGGCTCCTTCTGCCCAATGGAGTATCCTCAATTTCAGCTCTGGTCAATTCACATATCGCCCTGTTGTACATATTTATTTTGACCCGTTTTGCAGGGAAATGTCGGTCAAATATTCCACGAAGAATTGTATTATTACGATCCAATATTGCTAGGATGTCACCAGTGGATGTTGTTAAAACCAGTTGCTCTTCGGTTGGCATGGGCGCAGGTTTATTACCCGCTCTTTTTAACTGAATTAGCACATTGTCAGGAAAAGCGTATCTGCGAATTTTAAATACCTGGTGCCGATTCGAGTGAGGAATGAGCCGTATAAATCTAATTTCTTCAGGGTCGAATCCAAGTACCGGGCAAGAACTGTGCCTGCGAGGAAGAGACCTTGAGCTGGCACGAGTATGAGGCTCGGCAGGAGAAGAAGACCTTTTAGGTGGCTCAGCATAAGCAGGAGACCTGGCAGGAGAATAAGGTTTGCCAAGAGGAAAAAACTTATCTGAAGAAGAAGCGCTATAACGAGGAACACCAGGAAGAGGGTCACCATTAGGTAAACATTCAAATTGTGCACTCAACTCTGCAACAAGAAACAAAATATTAATTTTTTTTCACAATTCACAATTGTTCGATAGCAACAGCTCTTGACATCCAAATTTGCAGCGCAGCCTAAATTTGTGGAAACACTGTCTCCGAGCGCGCTATGTAGAAGTTTGACTGTAATTTGAAAGCGTTTCTTTAACCTAGAAATTGAGACCTACATGAAAGTTTTACCAAACATTTCACCACGCAGAGTTCATAGAGCGTTTAATTTTAGTGTTTGATTAGAGTGTACACTTAAATATTGTATGCAAAGTTCAATTATTATTTCTTTTTCCCAGCGCTTTTATATCTATTTTATTTTTTAAACATCAAAGAGAATTATTGCTACAGTCTCTGTCATATTGCGAAGACAATTTCCTTGTGTCTCCGTAGCTCAGTTGGTAAGAGCATCAGGCCGGAAATATGAAAGTCCTGGGTTCAGATCCCAGCGGAGATAGAGATCTAAAATTAATAAAAATAAATATCTTTCGTACTTTAAAACAAATTGTTTTCTTTTTCTTCTGACACATACTAAAATAAGAAGCAATTTAATTGAAACATTTTTATTCGCAATGTTTTATATATTTAGGTTACGTCATGCCATCTAAACTAAAGCCGGGGTATTTTGAGTAAGTCAGAATATTTTACATTAGGGCGGTTCGATAAAGCTGGTTTTATAAATCGCTAACGATATGTGACGTGCGCCGAAGAAAAGGGGGCTTACCCTGACAAGTGCAATTTTTCAGATCAAGCGGTCGAAGTCGACCCGATAGACGCAACTTTTAAGAGAGAGGGAAGAGTCACGGGACAGTCGTCAATTCGCCGACGGCTACCTGGGAACCCTTTCCCCTCTACAGCACTCTTTGGTGGCAAGTACCCCTCTTGCACTGCCAACTAGAAGCGTGGTCCGTAGAGCCAGTGATGAGAATCGGATGACCTCCTAGTTTATGGTTTAATGGTTGCGTTTTAGCCATGCCCGATTCGTTCAGATTCCGCGTTCCACAACGAAATTGTTTTGTTTTGAAAACCAAGTAAGCTTGCGGATTTTCTGATTCAACGTTGTTGTTATTGACATAATCAGGAAATAAATTTAGTTTATTGCGATTTTGAC
>JAAAKG020139423.1:0-12363 GCA_010014905.2 Druon quercuslanigerum
AATTTTTTTTCTAATCTACATTACGACCTCGTAAAAATGCTCAAATTAGTCGTATCGTTCGAGCCAGAAACATCTGTTTATTCAGTTCTAAGCACACAATTTAGAAAAAGTTGAATATGTTAAACGGAAAATTTCTTCAGGTTGAATTGAATGAACATTGTCTTATTTTTCTTTTTTCGGGAGAAAAAAATGTTTCGCGGTGTTTTCAAGCGTTCTAAAATCGTCAATTTTACCTATTTTTGAACGCTTTTGACAACTTGCGAGGATTATGCGTTAAGGTATGAAAAATGATTGCTCTACCACGGCAGAGCGTTATTTTCCTTCAAATAAGTCAGCAACATCTTTTTTTATTTGTGAAAGCTTATGCTTGACAAGCGGTCAACGTGATTAAAAAAAGGTTAATTGGCTATTTTTGGACTATTGAAACATCAATGCATTTTTTTCTCGAGAAATCCAAATAATTGCATGTTTATATTATTATAGCTGAAGAAATTTTTGGTATGAAATATTTAAATTTTCCAAAAGCGTATGTGCATAGGACTCAATATAAAAAACATGTTTTTTGGCTATCTTAAAAACATTTTAATTAGAAATTTTTTTTTAAATTCATAATAATTTATTACAGTTTACTCGAAAAAACTTTACGTATAAAATTTTTTTTATCATTTTCGAAGCAATAGACAGCAATAGCAATAGACAGCAAATATCAAGTATTTGAACGTTCCAATAAAAAAAGAGTTAAGCTTGTCACTTAAGTGTTCCTGGGAAAAATTCTGGCGGCAATCTCGACATTCCAAAAAAATGAACATCGGCAAAGGTGAAATGAAAATCTTTTTTTTACTCTTGCCTTATACCTTACAATAGGATAGCTCAGTCCACATATTGGATCAGCCATTTTGAATGTTGAAAATCTGACTTCAGATTCGATATCAACGACCCAAAAACCCGCCTGTACAGTAAGTAATTGTATGGGTAATTTCCAGCATATCGGCTGATGCATCACTAAACTTTGACATATACAGAAATAGTAATGAAAATTTTGCATGTTATCTCAAAAACGCATAATCCGAATTTGAATTTCATAGTATTGTTAAACAGAAAAAATTAACAAATATGGCCCCAGTTTATATGAAAAAACTAAATATGAACTAAAACAGAGAACATTCCATTTTTCGGGAAGTTTTAACCGTTTAAAAATATTTTGTTCAGATTATTACAATAACCATTGTGATATTGTAAGATAGAGGTGTTATTAAAAAACTGTATTACAATATCCATCAAAATGGCCCGACATACATCTAAAAAAAATTCGTTTTAAAAAGAGAAAAAAAGAGAAAAAATTTCCAATTTTCCTGAAATTGTAAAGTTTAAACAAATTCAATTGGATTCAAAGAATCATGTATTGATAAACAATAAGTCTCGGGTTTCGAGGCAGCCTTGATCATGATTTTGAAAATTGACCACAAGGTGAAAATTAATGTTTCAGTCAAATGTCCCCCTCGGTCCTGGTCAACCTTTGTCCGAACCATTTCTTCGTAGATAAAGTAATTTAGAAGATATTTGTAATTACATATTAAAATGGGTCGCCGTGAATATATATCGAAAGGTCTGCCATGTACAAAATTGTAAACTCCCATTCAATTCGTATGTAATGATATAAACTTATAGAACATGATGCCAATGTAAAACCTTGTTAGCAATCTTAATACCTGGATCAACTAAACCCATATTATTCGGAAAATCAAGAAAGATGTTATTTTACTATATAATCCTAAGAATAACAGTAACTTTATACTCATAAGTGAAACGCATTTTTTTTAAACACTAGAGGGCTGCTGTGGATCTCCGCTGTGTAGAGAATGCCCCATATCAAAGAATGGATAAAATACATTAAATGAAATTAGAAGCATGACATTATAGTTATCTGAATAATTTATATCTATTTTCCGCCAAATAATATGTCACAATTTCTGAATCAATTTCTCCAGATATTATGCGATGTATCGTATATTCGTTTTAATTTATCACACTTTCATGTTTATGATGAAAGCATTACGGAATTTTGTTTTACCGAACTGGAAATGAAACTTTACCAAAGTGAGCATATGTCCCAAGTTTACCCAACTAAGTTTGGAAAAGTTTCTCGGACTACTTTTCTCTGTGTAAGAATAACAGTAAATAGTGGTCGTTCTTCGTGCATATAAAAATTATTTTTTCAGATGAAATTTATACCAGTAAGTGAAATCCATTTTTTTTAAGACGCCAGAGGTCCATTGGAATCTCCGCTGTGCAGAGAATGACCCATATCAATGAATGTATAAAATACATTAAATGATATTGGAATTGCGTCATTGTAGTTATTATCTCAATAATTTAAATATATTTTCTGCCAAATTACCAGTCACAGCTTCTGAATCGATTTCTCCGGAGATATAATTTTATGTATCACTCACTGCCTTGCTGCATGAGCACAAGTGATTACGAATGTGTGAGTACGCATTAATGAGCAAAGAGTGCTGTGAGTCATCGCTCTGACGTCAAGTTGCACATGAGGGGCAATCAACCGGTAAGCAATGCGGCAATGCCGGAATGCATGCATCGGATCAAGCGCCACTCACATCAGTAGTCGCCTTGCTTTATTCATATCGGTATGTATCGAAAGGAGCGAAGGGGGACCGGAAAGGCGAGGAGTGAGAGTCATACATCGATAAAAGACCATCGCCAAAGCGTAGGCGATTCCTATAAGATGCAAATCTGCTGAGCCAAGATGAAAATAGCAAAATGTAGTCTTTAATAGCGATTCTTGCTTCTTATTCCGTTTTACTGATTTCAAAAGTAAGAACCAAAAGCCCAGCGTATAAAAATATTTAAAACAGTTGAAAACTACGTTATGAAACAAATGGCGAAATTTCATTACTCCCAAAATTTATTTCCCCCAAAAATTAAAACATAGAAGTACGCACAAGAAAAAGAAGATTTGAGCAATTAGCACAAATTACAATTTACACTCTCTTGATTATGCTATGAAAATCATAAAATTCAAACAAAAAACCTTTTGAATTTTTGCCATTTCTTAAAACCACTATTCAAATTATAAATTTCAACCAATAAAATAGCTGGAAATACTATTTTCATGAACGGAGAAGGCGTGTTTAGTAACATTCTCTATATTTCACAGCATTTATCACAAAACAAAATAGCAGAAATTGTCATTTAAAAACATTGTAACTAGTGCAACAGTTTACTATCGGGAATTACAATTTTCATATGCATTTATACCTTTATAACATGACAAGAAAGATAAATTGAACATAGTACTCTTCAGTACTATGCGCACGTGGACTAAGGTGGTAGAACATTTTTTTCAATTGTCATGCAGATCGCCCGCAAATTTGTTCAAATCCACAAAGAAATTAATGCGTTCAGAAAAATGATACTTAGATGTTCCTCCAGCAAGCGTATTTCCCATAAAAAAGCAAGATGTTTATGTAAATTTTATTCATAATCGTCAATATGAGGTGTATCGAGTTCACGCTGAAAAATTCTCTGTAGAATTAGTCACAGAATAAGAATAAGAAATCATTTTTTCGGGTTCAGAGGGTCTCAAACCGTAGAAATTTGACAAAAACTGGGGGAGGGGCAAATTTTAGACAAGTCTAATACCTTCTCTGATGAGAATGTCAAAAATTTCGAAAAATCTATAATCAGCGCTGATTGGTGAACTGATTGGACTATGGCCCAGCCTCTCCGAGCGGGCGAGGGAGCGTTTCGCTCGGATATAATTGTGCATAAACGCATGACTATTGGGAGTTTCAATATTTCGACCAAGGGTTTTATGAAAAAAAGGCAAGATTTTTTTTAAATACTTTAAAATGTTAAAAGCATCTGTAGAGTAGAAAATATTAAATAAATAATTTACATTGCAAAATGATTATGAAAATTAACAAATTCACTAGCAAATAAAAAAAATGTATTTGGTAAGATGGGCAGGCATGAAAAACCTTTCAGAAATCAGTCATAGAAATTTTGATTTATTTAAACAAATTATCGCACTGAATACGTCCTATAAAACAGCTCTTTAATACAAAGAAATGGTTCCATCTAAACCTATTAGATTTCATAGAATTTTACGAAATTACAATCTTTTAATGATATTCAAAGAATTTGTTCACAATAATTTGGAAATTTCGCAGTATTTCGAAGCTTTTCAAATATATAAATGTATTTTCAAAATTCGAAAGGATTTTGAGTTATTTAAAATGATCCTAAAGAATTTTAAATTTACTTCAAAAAATTGAAAGTATTTAGAAGAGTTTTTACGGGCGAAAATGCAATCTGACACTTTTCAATTGTTTTTCCTAAAAATAAATTTGTGTCGCACTCTTGAAGAACACAGTCGTATCTTACTCAATGTGAAAGAAGCAAATTATAAATTCGTATGTGCGATTATTTTTAAATTATGCTTCTGCATACAAACAATTCAATTCTAAAAGTTCAATTCTTAAAGAAACTAAAAGTGTGACTTAGAAATTAGGGAAATTCAAAAGCATCTTCTATCTTCAATTAAATTATTTAATATTAAATTCAGATACTACATTGAGATGGTACGATATGAAGACCTATGTAGTACTACGTACACTGCTGATGGCTGGTGGACTGACGTTATAACTTGACTCTGCATCCGACGACGACTAGCTACTTAATTTTGGTATAATTTCGACTCGCAAAATACATTTCTCGCATAAAGGTGGTAGTTGAGCATACAATTTAAACAATGACAATACAGACAATCAAATAGGCTTTGAATGGACTGAAACTTTGATTGATCAAAGGCATGAACTCGGTAAAGGTAAATGTAATGGAGACTGGGTGTTTGTAATGCTATAGAGGCGTGAATGATCTCAGGGTAAGAGAATTATGAGAAACTATGCAAGTATAAAAGCTAGATATTGTATGTGTACCGGAAATAAAGAAGAAGGGATATGTCATTAGAAAGATAAAAAAAAGGATGTTGTAAGGCGGACTTGAATTATGGTCAGGAGTAGATAGTGAATCGCATGGTAATCAAGGGTCAGTTAGGTTATGAATGAAAATGCAAGGCAGAATCTCAGGGATCAAGGATTCCTATCTCTTAGAATGTTGTGTGTTAGAATGAAAGTATGAATCAGATAATTATTTATCATAGCGAACTACGCCCCAGTTTATAGTAAACCGAGCGAAGTAAAAGACACCTTCGGGGCACTCTTTATATGATACAATAAGTACGCACGATCATGGTGAAAGAATCATTCTTCTAGGAGATATGGATTCGTGGGTTGGTGTCCAACGTCAGATTAAAAAAAGAGTTCCATGTAATTTTAGGAATCCAAGAACAAATGATGACGGAAAAAGATTAGTTAGCTTATGCTTAGAACAGGACTAGTAAAAGATAAAAGGATCATGAGGGATTCTGAATTCAATACTGATCACCTTCTTGTCACCAAAGTAAACTTTGGCCAAGGATGGAGAATAAATAGAACAAAAAATCTAACACGAATCAATAATAAGAATCTACAGAAACCGGAACTTGGAAGGCGCTTATAAATAATAGAGACAGAGAGGGCGTATCGTGTCACAGGAAAAAACGAAATGTAATCTTTACAGCGATTTCATCTATTTAAATATTAGCCGCAAAAACATTTACTTCCGTTTTTTCTGTGCTATGATCTAGGATGTTATTGTTACGAGTAGGACTAAAGTGTGTGGTACTGCGCTTGTAGGAAAAATGTCTGGTGATGTGAGGTGGAATGATGAAATCCAAGCAGTATCCCAAGAAAAGAAAAAAGCATATAACTGAAAGTTGAATATCACAGGCCTTAACGATGAGGAGATAAATAAACTTAAAAATGATTACAGACTTGAAAAGAGGAAAGTAAAACTATTAGCCAATAAAGTAAGGATAAAATCAAAGCAAAAGAAGATAAAAGAATGCAAAACGAGTTTGAAGGAAGCAAGAAACTGTTTTATAAATGGGCCATGATCAATATGAAGGGAGGTAATAGTAAGAGCTTGATAAATAGCAAGGTTGAAATGCTATTATGATACAAACGGGATACTAGCTTTGAGAGACTCTTTCAAGTGATTATTAGGTGGTGAAACCGTAGGGCAGCACAACTGTAATATAGAACACGATATATTACAAAACTCTATTGAGAGAGTTTGCGCCTCTGTATTTATTGATATAATGAAGAATTTAAAAAACATTAAGGCTGCTGGTGTACACAATACTAAAGCTGAAATGCTTAAATACGGTGGCTCCTACATACCTCACAAGGTTGTGCGAATTGAGAGCTTTATGTATCGAGATGGGAGAAGTTCCAGATGTAAAATAAAATATATTAGAAAAAAAGATATTAAAGAATACACTGATAGACTTTTCATTTGAATAAATGATAAAAATGTTTGAAATTTTAGTATTCTACAATATCAAAACACGGAAAAAATTGATTCATTTCAAAAATTGATATAGTGGTTTGTAACTCGCGAATTTCATATTATTGTTTCAAAAAATGAAAGAAGTATTGCACTATTTACCATAAAAATTGCGAATATTTAATATTCAGTATATCAAAGTAAGCGAGCGGTTGCAAGACGACATTAAAGTAATGAATTCGAAAGACTAAAACAATCTTTGCAAACGTTCCTAGAAACAAAATGAGATTCTGAAATGCACTATACGAAAAATGATGATTCATCGTTAAGAAGAATCGAGTGGAGGAAAAAAGTATAACTGCAGCGAGAGAGGTAAACACTACTAATCTACTTAAGTGGGGACATTAATACCAATGCCCTGATACGCACATATACACAACACAGTCATGCTACGCAATGCATTCACAGCTTAAACCTGACGCCTATTTTACTTATGCATATAAACGCTCGCACGCAACGCAGAAATACATAGCTGAGTATATCTGGAAATCGCTTACATACTAAACGTAAAATATAATAGCGCTTGTGAGAAAAATATGACCTTACTGAGGAGGGGCCATGCGACTTCTGTTGAGAAAATATGAATTAACACGCACGCCAACTTCAAATCAAGATTTTGAATTAAATATAAAAATCTGTTATTTCTTATAAGAAGAACACCATAGTTCCTTGCTGATTGAAGTAAACCTACCTTGGGTTGATTATTCTTATTAATAAATTACATCAGTGGAAACGAGAAGTTTCTATTTCTCAATTGAAAATATAAAAAATATTTATTTAATTTTAAATTAATTAATTTAAAATAAAATCATCAAAAGTTCATACTAAACTGATTGATTTGTATTAAATATTAAAGATGACATATGAAAGTTATTCAGGGTATGTACTGGTCCGGGAAACCGAAAAATTACCAGGAATTTTTGGTGACCAGCAAAACCCCACGAAATAACAGTGTGACTTTACTTTTTGACCCAGAATTTTTAACAATTTTAGGAGAAAAATCTATCCAATTACTTCAAATATCAAAATTTTCATATCGCATCATGGACTTATTGTACTTTGAAAAAAAATCTTTCTATATTTTCTCTTTTTTGAGATATTATGTACGAATTCGAAATAAGTTCTATTTCAGCTTGCTTTAAATCTTAATTTCAATTTTCAGCTTCTTCACTTATGATATTCTTACTAGTGTATATGCGTGGTAATAAAGCCTTATATTCAACAAATGTTCCATTTTTAAGGATACTTTTTAGGCGTGAATTTTCAATTAAAAATTTTAAATACAGTTTTAACGTCTTGAACAATTACAAATTAAAAGGGATTCAAATAGAAATTTTTGGATAAAAAACGTTTTTAATTGTCCAACTGTAATTAGAACTTGATATTCTGTTCAATCGAACTATGCGTAAGTATTGCCTTAGGAGTTAAACAAATGTAAACGTTCAAGTGATTCAATTTCAAATTCTATTCACATACTGTTTTAGTCTAAACTATTACATTTTTAATCCATTCAAATTTTTCATTCTCTTGTCTGAAATAAAAAGTTGTACATAATTAACAGTGTAAATCCAGAACGTATACGTATTATAAATTCTTCTCTTGCCTGAAATCAAAAGTTATACAAAAATAAAACTAAAAAGTAGAATATAAAATAAATATTTAAAAATTATTTTAAAAACGCTTCTATTTAATGCTTACCGCCTTGAAAACGTACTATAAAGTAAAAAATAATTTTGTATCGCACATGAACTCATGAAAAAAACTTTTTCTAAATGAATAAAATGTTTAAATGCGGTAAGTTTACATAAAAGCTTTTAAAATAAAATTTATTTATTTTTATCGTTTATTAAAATAGAAGATCTCTCAGCGTACTTATTCGCAAGGTGATGAAATTAACAGAAGAAAAGATATGAGAAGTCCAAAGTGGATTTATGCCAGAAAAGTCATTTATTGATAAAATTATTAGATTAAGACAGATCACAGAAAAAAGTTTAAGAGTAATAAAAAGTTTTCTATGCGTATCCTCAGAGTACAGGCAACTATACTAATAGTTTACAAAAAAAACTGGTAACGAAAATTTATATTGACCCACCACACTTATTTCTTTATCAATTCTGATATACTATTATTTTTTTTAACGAAGAAGCTGTTACACTTTACGCTGTTTACTGTTTACATGATAAAACTATATCTGCTTAAAACACTAATAACAAACAAATTTATTAATTGCAAATCATTACAAATATGAGGGGCATGTATACAATATTTACAAAAATTAACAAATTTACCGGTTATTAAGATGTACAAAAATTCAGTGTTTATTTTCCTGATACTAACGAAATTAAAATTAATCAATATTCCCTGAAACAGTATTTTTATAATATTTTTAAAATAAAGTATATTAATTTCTTTATTAGTTTCACGTGATGCTTAAAGTTATAGCTTTTTTATATGTTTGTAAATTTTATAACTAAAAACTTCCTCTTTAAATTTTAACTTGTTTATAAGACCTAAATTAGAAATATAATTATATTTCTTTATGTGTCGAAGAAAAATAAATACAAATTGGATAAAAATGGTTAAATAATACTCAAATATATCAAAATATATCAAACTGTGATCCCATGTAGAAATTCCAATCGGGGTTAAGCAGGGCCCTGGATAGATTTCCCTATTTATAATCGGGCGCTCGTCGGGAAAAATTGAGAGGGCCTGCCCAATTCTGTAACGCTGTTCTAGGCAGGTTCTGGCTAGAAATTCTGAGCAGGCCATAACGAGAGTGCCCTTTAATTGCCCGACGATTAAAAGGGCCCAGTCTAGACCCTTTCTATTACCTGATGAATATTTTATTGAGATGAATATTTAATTTATATGAAAAAAAAGGTATCTAGAAAATAAACATTATTTTCTTGCGAATATTTTGACTTTAAATAATAACAGTCTTATTTAGAGTTATGTCAGAGTAGAATCTGACAGGGTATCCATCAGTTTTTTCTAGACTAGATTTTCTGATAGGGGCCCAAACAGTTTTTTCTGGACTAGGTATTTTTATAGGGGCCCTAACCAGTTGTTTCTAGACTCGTCAAACCCCAACTTCAAATAGTGGAAGATGGGGAAATTTCTGCTCGGGATTCATTCATAACTATAAAACAAGAAGTTTCATGAATACCGTAAATACGAAAAGTTACAGTATGTCAAAAACTGCATTCATAGTATACCTTAAGAACATATGTTCAAAAAACTTCATTATAATAATTTGAGGATAGGCCACTTTTTTTAGGATCTCAACTAATTTTTAATAAAGATCCACAAACTTCATCGAAAAAGTGAAAAAAGTCATAGAACTATTGGAACATAATCTAAAAACATCTCGAATTTTTATTCAGCAGATTTTGGCAAAGTTCTAGACAAGCATTCAATTTTAAGTAAAAAGTCCTCCAGTTTCCAAAAGATTTGAATTACAATAACTCCCAAGCATAGAAACGAATAACTGATTTTCGAGTTGTCGAAGAGTTCGTTGCCTGAATTCTACTTTCTCTATATAATGCACAATGTACAATCAGATTGAACGCTTATGTGAAGTGGGATATGCAAGTCTGAATGAAGGAATTCGAAAACGGGAATTCGAAAACGGGAATTCGAAGCTCTTTTACTTTAAAAATGTTCCATTTTAGATTTTTATTTTTAATTTAAAGATTTTTAAAATGCAGATTGAAGACTTACAAAATTACAAATTCAAAGCGTTTTTTTTTTTAACATTTTTGATAACAGGGGTCATTCAAAAAATACGTGTTACGTTGGGTTGGGTTACTGAAGTATCATTTTCCATGTAGAGACCAACGGAAAAAGTACCACGTTAGGGGGGGGGAGGGTCAGAAGTTCTTGAAACATGTATTACGTATTTTGTGAATGGCCCCACACAAATTTTGAATTATAAACTGGAGGTTTCATTACAGAACTAGATAACAAACGTTTGTCTGAAAATGGGTCTTTTGCATAAGAAATTCTTAAAAAATCAAATACATGTTTTGTTAAAAGGATTTGTTCGAAATCTCATTTTTAATATGGTAAAATAAAAATATTGATGATTCAAAAGCAGATAGCTGTCTTATTTTTTTTATTTTTTCTAACCTCTTAGATTTTTCTAAAACCTTTTTCTGGTCACATTTCTCTTCTTAAAAGTTTTTTCGATACAATAAAATAATAAAACGCTTCTTTTATCAAACAAAATTTTTTGACATAAAACTTTTTGATACTTTTTTCAGCACCAAAGTATATCAAATTTGAACCGGAAATCCTAATCACCATTTTCTAAAAAAAAAACAATTTTTATAATGTTTTTTTTAATTAACTTTTGCATGCAATGAGAAATGATATTTCTTAAAATCATTATTATTTATTTATAAATAAACCTATACCTTTCTTTCCTTTATACATATTTTAGAGAAAACTTGTATACTTTAAAACTTAAACACTTTAAACTTTACTTTTTCTGAACAGACTAATTTTTTAGATAAAAACTTTGTTATTCTTCTTGAGCTTCTGCATGTCTCGGGACGTTTAAGTTTTTGCATAATTTACTCTGATTTGGCTAACTTCTTCTAATCAAACTCATCTTCTCTCAATTTAACGACACAACATCTCAGCAGTAAGTTTTTATTATTTGTTTTAATTGAAAATTTCACTTTTCATCGTTACTTGCAACCGAGCCTGTTCCAAGTTTAGGTTCCTGTCACATTGAGATTGTAAACTTCCTCAATTTGTATTTAGAAATTGGAATTTTTTCTTTAATCTTACATTTTTGATCTTAAGGGCATGGGACATAGCAAAATACCTATATTACCGACCTCACTTTTTCAGTTCATTGAATATTTTTTGGAACCTGAGAGTTTCGTTTTAAAATAAAATATCGAGCTGAAACTTTGGAAAATGTTTTAGAGTACAATTAAGTACGTTCAAGTACTTCATTTTGGGAGAAAATTCACTAAAGATGATCTTATCTTTTTTCTAAACTTCGAAATTTTTTGAACGTTCGAACTTTTTTTAGACATAAAATATCGGCCTCAAACTTTGAGAAATGCAAGAGCCGACAGAAAACTACGTTAAAGTACTCCATTTAGTAATAATGAAGCCAAAAAAATAAATTACAACTAAATATCAACCTGCGTCTGTACAGCACTTGTACAGGACTCAGCCGTCAATTTCATCGGCGAAAACGTGAAATCTGGCGGCCACGAGACGAAGCGCTACAAGGTAAAAATTTTTCCGTCAGTACTTCATTATGATTACGAAGTGGCTATTTATTGGGATAATGATGTCGAAAGAAAAGTAACCTTCTTTCGCAAACTGTAAATAAGCCGATTTGGAGACGTGTCAGACATCTACATTACCAGACTCGATTTTTAATATTTCAGCATTTTTTTTTTTTAAATCTAAGAACGTTTTTTTTTTAATTAAATATCAGTCTGAAACTTTGAAAAATGTATAAGAAGACAATAAACTACATTTACGTACATCATTATATTATAAAAGATGCAATTAAGAAAAATTCCAACTAAATGTCAACCAGCGTACTTTTGACACAGCAGTGGGACTCCGATACTCTTTCGAAGCCGAACGAACCTCTCTTTCTATCTCTAAACGCTTCAACTTTTGACACGGATCCAGGGTTAATATTATTATTATTATTATTATAATGTTGTCACAGGCTTAAGATTGTTACAGTCCAACATGTCGAAGACATTTTTTGTTAGAGTTGGATTTTCATATATTTTAGAATAGTTTTTGCACGGGGCTGTCCCGGTATATCATCAGGCACGGACGCATTTATATAATGCAATCAAGTGATCTGATGAGAGCTTTGTGCCACGACATATTGGACAAAGCCTGGTT
>JAAAKG020139424.1:0-12363 GCA_010014905.2 Druon quercuslanigerum
AGTCCGCTGAATAGGAAGTTGAATGCGTTCAACATCAGGAATTTCATCATTTGATTTAAGTTTAATTTCAAACGTTAGATCATTATTAATTGAGTCATTGTCGGAAGGAGAGGCGTTCACCTCGTCAGAATGAGAGACACTATTGAGATTTTTTTTATAAATAGAGAGTCGACAATTGTGGTATAAAATGTCATTAACAACAATACTTATATTATTGATACAAGTGTACGCAATGCACCATTTCCATATGTAAATGGAATAGGATACATAAATTTAAATTGAGGAAATTCCCTTAAATTAATTGAAAAATCGAGGTTATTATTCATTCAACATTTCTATGTAACTGAATACTTTAATCAATTAAACAAATTTTGTCTATTTAAAATATTTTATTTTATTTTTGTATAAATTTCAAAAATAATCAACAGAGGCTATTACTGATAGAACTACAAGTTAGACCCAATGTAGTCCTAAAAGTAGTCGGTAGCGATAATGTGGGCTAACCTCAAGCCTCTGTATGGTTTCGAAACTAGTTGTTAGCTACGGTAGGCTACCATCAAACCGTTGCGTAACTGTAAAACTACTCTCTGTTGGCAGACGGTGGGCTTACATCAAGTCACCTTATAAATTTAAAAGAATTACTAAATATAACCTGAATAAAGCCTGTATTATAAATAAAATTACACCCGGAAAACAGTTACTATTAAATAAAAGACACTTTTCTTTGATCCGAGTAAAAATCTTGACACAATTAACTATACCTGTTCCTCTAGAGAATGACCTACAGGTGAACTAAATTACGTACAATGTACCCAACTATGGAAGCATTTCTTTGAAACTTACCCGCACGCTCCAATATTGGACCAATTCCTCCAGACGACTCCTTTTTTGACAGAATCTCTGCCCAAATACATAAAGATGCACGTCTGTAGGTTATTCTCTTGGTGAACAGAGTATATGCTCAAATAATTAAGAAACAGATATAGGTGCGACGACTATACCACGCGTCTCGTTCGGCTCGCTCTATTCAGTTGTAACAACGCCATTCTTTGAAATTAGCTGTACCTGTTCAGAGGTTTAAAGCTAGACCTTGAGGGAATGAAGCAAGCTTCATTACCGTCTTCTTCAGAGCCCAAATCTTTCTGCCTCAGATCAAATACCAAGTGGGGCTGTTTTTAATACAAAGGACGAAGGGTTAGCCTTAATTATGTTTTGTTTTGAATTGAAGACACATGCTGCCTCTTTTTAAGACAAAATTATTGTAAAATTTTAGATATCAGCTTAATTTAAGGCAAAAATAAAAACAAGACCATCATGGAGGTAACACTTCTTTTTTTCTGTGTAGCTGCTGCCTGGCTCTTTTGTGTCTTCTTTGAAGAAGAGGAAGGTGTACTGTATGGTCCAGGCATTGCAGATTGATGGTGAGTCAATTTTTTTATTACGAAAATGTACAATAACTTTCAAACGCATTTTTCTCGAAACACGATTATTTCAAACTGCTGCCATAATATTTTTTTAAAAACGAGTTCTCTGATTCTGCTTAAATTTTCACAGCATTTTTAGTACATACATAGCTACAATTTTAACTAAAATAATTAAGATTGCTTCGTTATTTTTTTATCTGCTAAAAAGACTCAAGAAAGTGCGAAAAATTGAATTTCTTATTAAGTGAAAAATTTTTTTTTGTAATTCTCTTAAGTCTCGCAATTTAAATGATGTTTGGTTTTTTAATTTCAGAGAAGCAGAACAGCCGAAATCATGGCAGACGTAGAACACCTCTTTTTTATATGTGTTCCTGTTGGGAGGTGGACCTCCTATTATGTATAATATATTACCTTTAAAAAATTCCCAAGCTTTGTTCAATGTCAATATAAATCTTATATATATTATAAATTATTTTGTTTAAATGGTTTGTCACAAAAAATTCCCCAAAAACCATTTAAAAAACAGCCTTCACACTAGACGACCCCCTTCATTAATTGCTTCTAAGTAAGTCCGTAAGTCCTTCCTCCTTTATTAGAAATCTAATATGATCTGAAATCATGACTGTTATTCGAGATGTCTGAAATCATCCATTTGTTATCAAAAATATCATATATGCCTGTTAGCGCATACGATGCGCGCTCACCTATGACTTGTACTGAAAGCATACACTCGTCGAATAAGCCCCTTTTCTCCCCCTGGGTGCATAAAATACTATTATCTTAAATATTATTTTTTAGTTTTTTTATCTTATTTAATTAATAACACCCTGTCATTTTATATATGATATGATAATACTTTAATCGCTTTTCTAATGATGCATGCTTTTAAAATTTCTGTTTACTTTTTCTAATTTAATATATTTTTATGCAAACTCCTTTAAACCGTTGGATTCTTGTTTTTTACAGGAGTAACATATGAATTAAAATATTAATAATCCAAGAATGCATAAAAAAGTATCCTTTTTTCATTCGCTAATGTGAAATCAAGTTCTTTATATTTATCTTGCATCTGATTTTCTATTTTCAATAGAAAATATTATCACATTTGTTGTAGCAGCACCACTTTCATCTGGTCGGAATTGTTTAGAAATGTTCATTTACTTTTTTCTTAACAAATGTACTGATTAAAATCTATATTATTGCAAAAAATTATATAACCGATTTAAAATAATTCCCGCAAGACGAAGGTGCTGCCATCTCGGGCCAAATCGCACTATTAGGAAACTCGATTCGAAACGATTAATATATTTGTTCTATCGTTTCTTAAAGATTTCAATTACCTTTTTCTAAAATGAACTTCCAAAATAATATTGCAAGCGATACTTTTTCAGGGTCATTAATTTAAAGTGTAACCTAACTTCCTTTATTTTATTTAAAAAAAGCAATGTTATTTTTGGAAATTATTGACATTTTCAGGATTATGCTCTCATATATCAGACAGCAAAAGCTTTATATTGCTTATTTGGGAAACTATATAAAAGTATAAACTCGATAAAAAGAGTCAAGGAAGGACCGAAAGAATGTTTTAACAACATAAAAAAATCCAATTTGGAATTTTTTACGTGCAAATATTTTTCCTTTGTTATAAAAGAGTACAACGTGCAACATTTTTATATTATTAAAATAAATGTTATGATTTGACTAATGAGACTTATCTTTATATTGAAGCATTGATTTTAACTGAATATAACTACCTTTTGTGCACAAGTTCTTTCTACATCACTTCGGGTGCAAACTCTAATAGTTACCGGTCTGCTTGTGCTGTATGATGCACTTTCTGGACCAACTTTGGTACATGAATTGATAAGAACCTCAGCACTAACCAGTTTTTGGACTTTCTGCGGTTTTACAAAATTCTTGAGACTTGAGAAATTGATCGTCCTTGCAATATTTTTAATTCCTTTCTTCATCTTTCTCGCTGTTGACTACTTCAGACTTCAAGATTCAAAAGCATCGAAGAACAGGTTATGATAATGTAAAAATCTTAATTCATATACTTATTAATTTTGCTGATGAAATATACGAAATATAATTATTAAATTTTGACTTTGAAAGTATTTAAGTGCACTTTTTAACAAGTCAACTTGAAACAACATCATATCCATGACTACAACGATGTTCAACTTTTACCACTAGTTTTAAAACTATTTAAAAATCTACCTATCAGATATTTAAAACTTAATAAAATAAATCTTTATAATTGTCAGATTACAAAATTTGCATTTGATTTGATTTTAATAGATGCTATTTCAAAATTAGTGTACTGGTTTATTCTGGTATATATATTTTATTGCCATATAAAACCCTATATAAAGTTAGGCTAAGGCGCAATGAACAGCATAAAAAATGCAAGATAAACCCTGTAGAAGTAGAACGTTTAACAACCCTAGGTGTAAAAATTAAAAATTTCGCCCACGGAACAGGTGGTCTGTTCAGGCTCTTAGCCTGAATCTCAACATCAAAAGTGAAGAAACTGAATTACTCTATCTAGATGCCTCCATCGGTACATGCTACCGATCCGATTTTTTTGCTTAGCTCGCCCCTAAAGTCGCAAAAACGCAACCTATTTGCGCTTTTGTTGTGTGCCGCGATGGCATGGGCGCGTATTTAGAAGTCGTTCCCAAAGTCGCCACCTCTTAGTTACAAATGCATTTAGAAATTATTTTACAGATCGCAACTCATGTAATAGTGTAGTGGTTGAGGCAATAGACTTGCGTGCTTATGTTTATGCGTTCGAATCGCCCCCCCCCCATGGCGTGCGAAATTTTTATTTAATTATAAGCGTTGTAACTTGCAAATACCGATTAATCATACATAAGTATATCCGAAAACATATATAAGAGTTAACATGTATAAACGTGCGATTATTAAGGAATAATTTGTTGGCAATATTTTGCAATATTTAGTTGCCTGTAATTGTAACGTATACTGAGCTGCCGTGGTGTCTATATACGTGCTTGAAAAATCATTAGATTTAATTTGGTTTTCAGTAAAATATAAGGTTCTTTTTTCTGCGTGTACCATCATTGTCGCTCTAATGGTATTAGCCGCGACCCTGCCTTATGCCGCATGCTCCGAGGGTAATAGAGTCAATTTTCCAAAATGAAAAATTCCAAATTTTCCGAAACTACAAATGTTTTCATTGCACACTCTTGGCCTGACATCGTTATCCAGGCCTTCAAGAAACGAGCTATATTTGTGATCGAATTCATCAGCTCCAACCGACTAAAAATTCACTGATACAGAAAAAGAGAAGAGGTATGGATGCCTCAAAAGGGAGCTGCATCTACTGTACCCAATACTTTCGGTTGAAGTAATTTAATTTTTAATTCACGTTTACGTTATTTTTTTTTAATGACCGTAAGACTTTCGAGTACATCGATTCGGTGCGAAAATTTCGATTTGGCTAAACAAATTTATTTTCATTTAACAACAAAATAAACAATACTTTTATTCTAAATTTTCAGACGTCCCTTTTATTTGAAAATCTGCGGCTTGGCTTAAGAAGAGTTTGGGTCAGTGTAATTGCTAGTTGCTTAAAATTCAGTTTTTATATGTTATGTGAGAGAAATGAATGCCTCATTGTGATTATTTAACTGAAAATGTATCGATAGTAACTCCTAGCTGTAATTTACCGAAGACTCTCTCTGGCGGACCGAATAGACAGAAAGGATACGCTGCAGCGTACCCTTATAGTAAAAAATATAAAAAAATACAATACCTGTCATTAATATAGGCTGAACGCGACTTCAAGCGCATCTTCTTATAGTAGCAGCATACTACTTAAGCGACTATGGATACGCGTGAAGTCGCCTTCGGCAGTAGTTCACATTTTTTTAAACATTTTTAATGATGCACAGCAAAATATTGCAATTACTTTGTGACATTCTAATGGCAAATTCAACGTAGAATTCGAATTCATAATATGAGAGGGATACTACGTGGATACTATAAGGGTACGCTATAGCGTATTCTTTTCTTTCATCCGGTCCACCAGGGTGTAATCGGATTTTGTCCCCGGGTTGTAACCGGCACTTAACTGTTTTCTACCCCCATGTTGTATTATTTGTACTCAATTCTTAACCGGCTCTTAACCGGCCCCTATTTGAATCTCGTCACCGGGTTGTAACCATTACCTAACCGGTTTGTAACCGGCTCCTTATAATATTCCTACCTGGTTCTTAACGGGCTCTTACCGGTCTCTAACTGTATTTTGTCTTCGGGTTGTAACCGGCACTTAACCGGTTTCTATCTAGCATCCTGCAATATTTGTACCCGATTTCTTACCGGTTCTTAACCAACCCACAACCGAATTTTGTCCCGGTTTGTAACCATCACCTAATCGGCTTGTAACTGGGTCCTCATAATATGCTTCTCGGATCTTAACCGTTATCTAAACGGATTGTAACCCTCAGATGATAACCGGCATCTAAACGGTTTCTAATCCTGCAATATTGGTATCCGATTCCTAACCGGTTCTCAACCGGCCCCTATCCGAATTTCGCCCCAGAGTTGTGATCGTCACCTAACCGGTTTGTTTTCGATCGCCAAATAGTACCGAGTTAGGACCGGTTAGAGCACCGAATATCAATTGCCTTTTAGAAGCCAGTTAGAAACCAGTTAATTTCTAACTTCGAACTTCGACAATATTTGATTTTTGTTTCCAATCGTCCGATTGTTCGGCATGAAGGCTTGCATTAAAAAGGTTTTAAAAATCTCATGCATCCAGTGGTAACGTGAGAAATATTGAATACTTCTGTATTCCGTTTTGTTATCTCAACTTGAATCTCCACAGCAGTAGGGGTTATCTCGAGGATGTAGCCAAATTGACAGCCATTTGAACGACACTATGAAATAGAGGTGAGTCCTCCGTTTTGCGCTCCTCCCCACGCCCTCACTATACTACCGTGTTACTGTGTAGGTGGCGCGACTTTTAAGTGAGAAAATACACTCCGTTTTCAATTACAAAAAACAACACCAAAAAGGACATTTTCGGGAAAAAGCGAGCTGAAACGACCGGTATAATTGCCTTTGGATTATGTGCTTAAAATATGGCGTTCAACAACTTAGCCGGTTAGAGCTGAGAATTCAATGACAAATATAGCTCGTTTCTCGGAGTCTCGGAGAACGATGTCAAGCCAAGAGTGTGCAATGGAGACAGCTGTCCGCCCTGTGACCACCTATCTCACGGTCGTGAGACGTGCCCCTAGGCGTGTTTACCGTAACTCCACCAGGAAGAAGTTCGCAAAGCATTATATTGAAGTATTCTTTCTCTCATTGCACCTTTATACTGAGAATGATACATTTTCTAACCTAACCTTACGTAAAGAAACTACTTGTTATGCCAAGTAGTATTTTCGAGACTACGTAAAATATTAGGAATACGCAGGCGCGTCAGGTAATTAAATTTAAAATTACTTATTTGCGTTAATTTGACGATCTAAATATTTTATCTGATTGTTATATCAAATGCGGAAGGCAGGACAAGGATACAATTTTACAGCGCATGTTTGAAAGCATGAGTTTTTGTCTCAAACGAGACACGTTAGTAGAGGAGCGAAAGCGAGTTTGAAAATTTTGGGCGTAATAACGGTTTGAATGAGCACCAGAAGTAAAGCGGATTCAAATACGCTAAGGGCAGAAAGATATTAGAAGCCTAAACCGTTTCTCCTCGCTGCCGTAACTCAACCCGTTTTTTCCTGTAGTCTTGTGCTAATGAACTGACTCAAAAGTGCCTTCGTGCGACCTACAGCAGCATATTGTCTGTAAACTATGATATTTTGTGTATTCACAAGATCCAAAATAATAATCTCTCCTACACAAATGATTTTCTTCAGATCAATCTCAATGAAATTTCTGACATCGTAATGATTCATCTAAATAAAAAATAAATTAAGATAATTAAAATAGTTTACAAACACAAACGCGAATACGTTCAAAAGTGATTTGAAATTTATTTCAATTTTCCGCTTTTTTTTGAAGTTTAGATACAATCCTATTTTTTCCCACATTATATATTATTTTTAATGATATATTATGTATAATTATTTACTAATTGTAGTTTTTCAGCAAACATTATAAAAATTTCTCTAGGATTTGTTATTTGGAATTTTCAATTAAATTAAGTAAAATTTTTAGTTAAAAATATTATGCGAAACAAGAAAACAAACTATCAACAAACAAACTAACTTTTAAAAAATAGTTACATTTTCAAACAAATTGATAAATCTGTTCGATAAAATTGTAATTATTTAATTGGAATAGTTAAATTTTTAACCAGAAACATGAATTTTTAACTCAAATTATGAATCTGTAACTAGGATAATTGAATTTTTGGCCAAAAAGATCAACTTCTAGCAAAAAAAAATTTTCATCTTAGAAGGATAATTTCTTAACCCAAAATTGAATAAAAAATGCTTAGAAAAAAGTGAAAGTTCAACCAAAGAGATTTTCTTTAAAACCATAAAGATGAACTCTTAACTAAAAGGAGAAATGTCTAACTGGAATACCTTATTTTTTAACCGTAAAGAAGAATTTTTAGACAAGAAGATTGAGTTTCAAAGAAAAAAATAAATATCTACAAAAAAATCAGTTTTATAACAAAATACGAGTTTTCAACGAAATAGTCGAATTTTTAATTACAAAGCTCAATTTATATACAAATGTTTTAACTTTGAACTAGAAATTATCGATTTTCAACTAAAAATGCAAAAGGCAGAAATTGCAATTTGTTTATATTGTTTGAAAATTTAAAAGTTTTTAGAAACGTTTTACAAAAGATGATTTTAAGTAACTTAATAATTAGAACCGCGACATAGTTACCTTTAGTCCCTTTTTAAAGTGAAAAGGTCACTAAAAATTGTTTCATAATCTTTTCTAGGTTTACTTATTTTTTACGATTTAAGAACTTTTCCGTGGGATTTTAAAGAGTTTACGAAATTTTTCGAGGCTATCGAACCACTTAATGGGATCTGTAAAGTGTCATGATATTTTCAATGACTCCCAAGAGATTTTAGAAGATTTCAGAGGATTTCAATGATTTTAAGGGATTTTAGAAGAAAATATACGATTTTCTGTAGCTTTACGAGATTTTATAATATTTCAATGGACTTCAAAGAATTTATTCACATAATTAAGGAATTTTATAGGATTCCAAAGATTTTCAAATATTTTAATAACTTGAAGTGGTCCCAAAGGATTTAAAATATATCAGGGTATTTTTAAAAGTCCCAAATGATTTTCCAGAGCTTTAAAACATTTTAATGATTTTCAAAATATTTCAATAATTTCAATAATTTAAAGTGATATCAAAGAATCTAAAATATTTTAAGGTATTTAAAGAGATTCAAAGGTTTTTTCAAGAGATTACAAATTTATCAAGTAAAATTGAAATATTCGAATGATTTCAGATGATTTAAACAAATTTCCTTCGGGTTTTTAAGAACTGACTAGAGTTTTGTAAGATATGGAACAATTTTATAAGATCGAAAATGTTTTTATGATAATATCAGCAAAAGGGTATTAAGATAATATAAGAAAAAAATATGTTACAATTTTCCAAAAGATTCTAGAATATTTCTGAGGAATTTTAATAATTTTAACTTGCAAGTGATTTTCAAGAAACTTAAAGCATTTTAAGAAAATTTCCAGGATTTCGGGAAATATCAGATTTTACGTAATATTACGGGATTTGATGATATTTTATAGATTTTAAATCATTAATTGATAAAAATTTTGGTAATTTCGTAGGATATGAAAGGCATTAAAGAATTTTGAAGATTTAAGAATAATTTTAAAAATCCCAAGGAATTTTCAACTATTCTAAAAATTACAACAAATTATCAAACGCTTTAAAAAAATTCTAGGTGTTCCGAAAGACTTACAGGATATTAAAGATCTTATGTTATGGTGGTTTAAAAATATTTAATTAATTAAAGTGATCACAAAGAATATGAAAGATATTAGGATATTTGTTTAATTTCTAATAATAGCTCAAGGAATTCGTAGTTGATTTAAGTGATTTATTGGGATTTCCATGGATTTATTTTATTTAAGAGCATTTTAAATGTCTCCAAGGGATTTAACAATATTTTTGATGATATCAATGATTTAAAAAGATTTTTAAAGCTGCCAAGGTATTTTCCAAAATTAAAAAACTTTCAAGGAATTTTTAAAGATTTTTATGATTTTATGGTATTCAAAAAAAGTTATCATGGGCGTTCAAAGAATTTACTAGAATTTATGAAGATATAGAACGATAATTTTTAGAGAAAATAAACGTATTTAAAAAAAAATTAAACAAATTCCATTTTTTTAAACAATAAAAAATTAATGAACCAATTTTAATCAATATTTAACTGGACTAATAGTAATATTTTTAGGGAAATATTAATAATTTTAAGTAAAAAAAGTCCAGAAAACTGTAATCAAATGGTCGATTTCTTGAAGAATTGACGTTTTTGGGTTTAAGGGTAGTTTTCAGGTACTCGTGGGGGTGTGTTAGGGTTGTCAAACCCGTATGTCTGATACCTGAAATTCTTCGTTGGATAATGCTCTACAGGTCCTTCATACTTTCCCGTCAAATTTTTTTAAATACTAAAAAATGATTCTAAAAATACAAAAACGTGATTTTTCGCCATGCATTTTACATGGGAAACTTCAAGTTAAAACCGGCACCTGTTAAAATAAAAAAAGGTTTTTTATTTTGGAATTTCTTTTTTCGTGTTTGGAATAAAATAGGGGGCTCGTTGTCCTCTAGCATGCAAAAAAAATTTTCCATGCATTTTTGGATCATCCTATTGTACACTAGCTATTTTTAAAGATTCTAAGAGATTTTATCAGGTTTCTGAGGATTTCAATGATTTTAAGGAATTTGAGAAGCACTCAAGTTATTTCAACAAATTTTCCAGGATTTAAGGAAATATCCTGAGATTTCATTATATTGTATGGAATTCTATAATATTTTAATGTATTTCGAGGAATTTTTGAAAGAGGTGAGGGCGTTTCGTGTGGTTTGAAACATTTCAAGAGATTTTAAAATATTTTTTGCAATCAATTCGAAATTTACCCTGAATTTTCTTAAATTCTTTGGAATTCTCTTAAATCCTGTTTTATTTTATAGGGTTTGCCTCAAATCATACATATCATTTTTTTCTACCAACACTATTAAAAATCCGATTTGAGTACTTGTAGAGCGGGGCGAAGCACGAAGTCTTACAACCCTATAAGAATTGTTGGAACTCTCTGTGATTCACCACTACAAGTACTGAAAACTTATAGTACTATTTATTGTAGTTATTAACATGTTTGATTATGTAAGTTGTACTTGATATAAATATTAGTATTATGATAATATTATAATATAATAATAATTACCATAGTTAATTATTAATTTTCTATATAAACTCACATATATAAATAAATTTTTATTATGATGTTTTTAAAACTTTGATTATGATGAGTTCGGGTTTACATCAAAGCCACGGACTAAGTTAAGTGACTATTGACATGAGGCTCTTATAAGTTAATTTAATACGATGTTTATAATCTGTTCCGAGGATGTTTATTTATATTTATCAATAATATTATTATTATTATATTTATAACTACAAATATATTATTATTACTATTATTATTGATATTTTTATATCTAATGATAAAATTAGAAGCTTTTAAAATAAATTGATGTAAAATTTGTAAACTACAAAAAAAATGTACAAAATGGTCAATGTTTCTTTTCAAATACATAATACAATTATGAAAAATTTGTAAATTAAAAATTTTTATAATGAACACAATGGCATTAATTGTTATTAAACACATTTACCTTTATGTGACTTAATGAAGAAAAATGTAGACCCTTAGGCTTGATGTTAATGTGTTAATACAAGAACAAAAGATAAAAACTTCTTAATTAAAGATGACGACATTTATAGTACAAATCTGGTAGAAGCGAAAAATGAATACTGCAACATCACAATATCTACACACCACAACATCATTTTAAAAATGTTACGGTCTTTCGACACTAGCAAATACGTGTTAAATTTGGGTCTGGGGATGAAGTTCAGACTGGGAGGTAAAGCGGTTTAAAGTCCTAAACCGTTTTTCCCCGTGGAATAATTTCAGTTCGCTTCTACTCTGACGCTCATGCATTCCGTTTGCACCCCCGTAATTTTTCAAACTCTTCTTTGCGTTGACACGAAAACTGAAACCTCTTTTCTTCTGCAACTTATTATGCACGGCATTTATTCTCGGCCTGTCATAAGCAGGATTTTGGGGCCCGATCAATGTTATTAATTTCACTTTTACATTTATATGAATGTGGAAAGTTTACTTAAATCAGTTATGTAGTATTGTAAAATCAATGGAAATTTCGCTTATTAAATTTCCAGGGCCACACTGTAACACTACTGGACCCTGTAAAAGTATTTTTTTAATTGTATTATTTTTGTATTTCGCTAAAGAAACCGTGAAGAAAATCTTAATCAACAAATTAAATTAAAAAACTATTTTTTGGAGGGCTTTCTGCGTGAGTTATATGGCTTCCTCATCATCACCATTGTCCTCATCAGTATCAATATTAATAAATTGTATGTTCTAATGAAAAACAAAGCATAAAGTTTATCCACCAATTATTAATGTTACTTAAATGATAACGAATTGCCCAAATCAAAGGACTGACATTGAAAAAAACTATTTTTCCATACACAAATGCCCTAATGTTGCATTTGCTTATTAAATTTTGGTTTAACAATCAAAAAAATTTAGCAACTAATTATGAATTTTAATAAACTTATCACTGTTAATTACGAGGTCGAGTAAGGAACGTCAATGCTCATGTATGGCTATACAAAGACTGATTTATTCAGGTTCCTGA
>JAAAKG020139425.1:0-12362 GCA_010014905.2 Druon quercuslanigerum
TTCATCTTTCCTAAGTCTAAGTGTCCTTCGTGTTTGCCCTATATATACAGCATTACAGTTTTTGCAATTAACCTTATCAATTACACCCCTCTTGTCTAGCATGTCATATCTATCTTGTCCTAATTTGACTAACGTATTGCTCTTAAAAGGAATTCTATATATGGTATGCAAAGCTAATCTACCTAACATTGATTTTAAGATTTTCGAGATTTAACCAAAATATGGAAGAACAATAGTGTCGAAAGTATTATATTCTTCATTATTTCTCGTATTTTGTGTGTTGTTCGTGTTTTTAATATAATTTATCCTGTTATGCACATGTTTTCCATAAAATCAATAGGATAATGGTTAAGAAACAAAATCTTTTTCATTATCGAAGCTCCCAACCTTGATTTTTTCTTTTTTTTCTTTCCTTCCCAGAAACAAAGCGAAGGTTCTTAAAAGTCTTAAGTACCTAGTACCTACTCTCGTTCTATTTTTAGAGATTTGAAGTCATCAAATTAATTTTCAATGTAACTTAAATAGGTACTTCTTTCTCAACTGTTAAACTGATAGAATTGTATTATTTTCAAATGAGAGAAGTTTATGATTTACTTTAATTTTGCATATTTTCAACTTAAAATTACTCTATAATTTAGGTTTTAAACTTGAATCTGTATTATTTTACTATGAAAGTGTGCATGTTTTAATCATTCAGACTTCATAGTCTAAAATTCTCTCAGGACAGGGGAAATAGGGCGATTCTTCACAAACATAGGGGGAACTAGTTTTTTTTTATTACACCATTAAGCTAATTCCCTTTACGGGGAGGAGCTTGACTCATTCGGGGTATATGTTGTCGGGGATCAAGATGTTCATTTTAGAAGTCAGAGAGGGAAGCTTATAAGGATATAGATGCGGGAGGGGGGAGGGGGGTTTATGTTTCGATTACTCTAGAACTCCCATGTCGCTTCATTTCTTTTAAATAAAATTATTATAATTATAGATACAATTGAGGGCAAAATTATTATCGACTGATTTATTTATCCTTGCACAATATCAAACTCAATATAAAGAACATTACTTTTATAACATTTAAAGTCGAAATATGTTGCATTTTCAATCAAAAGATAATAATTTTCAACCCAAAGACAAATTTTTAACAAAAGAGTTGAGTTTTCAAGTTAAAAAGTCAAATAGTTTAGAAAACAGTGGACTTTTACACCCACGAGACCAATTTTCAATCGAAAAATGAAATTGATTACCTTAACAAATATATAATTAAAATGACTTTTAACTATAAAATACGACTTTTTCATCATGAAACATTAATGTTTAACAAAACAGTTTTATTTTATACCAAAGATATGACTGTAGAATAAAATAATTGAATTTTTGGCCAAACTGTCCAATTTTCAAATAAAAGAGATTAAACCTCACAATCAACCAAAAATAGTTGCATTTTAAACTAAGTAGGTGAATTTTCAAAACAAAAAGGCCAAATTTTTGGAAGATCGTTAAATTCTCAGCCTGAACACTTGGATTTTCAACAAATAGATTGTTTCCAATCAAGAAACATGACTTTTTTTTTTAAAGTGAAATGAATGAAAAACAGTAAATTGTATTGAGGGCGAAAAAAAGGCAAAACAGATGCCCGCCCTTGATATATGCAATACTTTTTGTCCTAAACTACTTGAAAATAAGCATGTAAAGCAGATAGAGGATGTTTAGTGTACTTTACACTTTTAGAACACGAGAAAAATTAACATTCATCAAAAACGGGTTGCATTTTCATCCAAATAGTTGAATTTTCAAGTAAAAAAGATGAATTTTCAACCTGAAAAGTTGGATTTTTAACAAAATAGTTAAATGTTTAATTAAAGAATTGAATTTTCCATCTCCAATGATGAATTCTCAACGAAAAAAATATAATAGTTGATATTTTCACTCAAGAAGAAAAAACCTCTACTAAGAAGAGATGTTTCAACCAAAAATATTAATTTTCTACCAAAAAAGATGAAATTTTGTTGTTTTGTGGTTGAGAAACAATTTTTTATTAATTATGCTTCATTTAAAAATTCAAATATTTTGTTGAAAAATCGTGTTTTTGGTTTAAAACTAGGCTTTTTGGTTTGAAAATTAACTTGTTTGGTTAAGAATTCAACTACTCGGTTGAAAATTGTCTTTTTTCCAAAAAGATGACTTATCAACAAAAGTGTACTTTTCAACAGAAGAATTTAATTTTTAACCAAATACTAGGATGTTCAACCTAAAAGGATGCATTTTTAACCCAAATCTTCGCTATACAAATGTTTAACAAATATTAATTTTTTTGTTGAGAATTGGACTACTTTGTTGAAAATGCCATTTTGTCCCGAAAAAATATGATTTACTAATAAAACAGGTGAGCTAGTCAATTTTTTAACCAAAAATAAACCATTTTTAAACAGAAACAGTTGAATTCATTTTTTCGAGAAAGAGAGTAAAGACTAAAATTAAATTTGAAATAAATTGATTTTAAACGTTGTCGACTTAAACATGTCCAGCTACTACGGGTTGCAATTTAAAACAAAATTAAAATTCCGAATATGGACTCACAAAATTTGAAATTGTATAATTTCGAACGCTATTAATAAAAAAAGTCATCAGTATAAAGCTTTGAGGAGAAATTATTTAATTCGTAATGTTCTCAATTAAATTGAAAATTTTTTTTCTCGTTTTGAAATTCAATTTTAAATGTTTTATTGTAATTAAAATTAAAACTAAAGTATAACAAACTACTTAGAAAAACGAAAAAAAGTCGATTATTTGCAGTTTTCTTAAAAAAATCGCTCAATCCGATCCCTAATAACATAATTTAATATTCTTAAAGATTCTTATAATGAAATTAATATAGAAAGCTCGAGTTACTAATTAATAATGCTGACAAGGCAAAGTAATGTCACCTGTCTGAAACACATTCGCTATTTCAATGTTATCGTGAATAAAATTAATTTTATCGTGTTCCAGTTTTGTTTATCTCGCATTGTACATAATGTAGTCTTAAATCATCTTAAAATACTTCATAAACTCAACAGGTGGTTTACTTCAAAATATCAAGACAATATCAAGGTCAATTCCAAGTTATAGAATAGAAGAACGCGTTATAAACATGCTACACATTGATTCTTATATGACCTTGTTTATCTACATACAAGGCTGGAACCAAAATTAAATTGATTTTCCCAGTTTTCAAAGTCTCAAAATTACCAAGGTCAAAAAATTGGAACGCATGCGTTTTCAAAACTTATAACATAATCAATCTCATTTGTAAATAAAAAATCATACAACTTCACGTTGCAGAAATAAAAAATAATTCAAAATTTAGAAACAAACATGGCTTTGAAGTTCAAATATTGACGACGAGCAAAGTACTTACTTATCTGTACAAAATAACGAGAAAAATAATGTTTGAGCTTCTTCTACCTGGTGATCAATAGTAAAATAAATCCAATGTAAAAAAATTACCTGCCATTCCTGATTGCATTTTGGATCATTTTGCACTTCCTGAATGCCGCCTCTGAAAATGCGTCCTTCGCGTTCTTCTCTTTTTCGATAGTCCATCATGAAGAGAAGAAAACCGTTCGGTTTTGTTTTTTTCGGCATCGTGTGTCTTTTGCTCTACGGTTTGGGCTTGACTAGATTTAGTTATAGATCAGTTTTCTTTTCACTCGTGTATTTTATAATCTTAATGCCGAATTTTTGCGGCACTTGCGGTTTGCAGACTGTTTCCAACTGTTTCTCAGAAAGTGTGCTTCTTCTTCTTTGTCTTGAAAGAGGTCTGCTTCTGATGTCCTAACTTGTTCCCGAAATCGATTCCAAATGGAATTTAGGGTGAAAGACCAAAGAGTATAGTCATTTACTGAGATTTTAGATAGAAAAAAGTAACAACTTCTATAAACTTATGTTAACATGTTCGTGTGTGCAAATTCGACAATAAACTGCGTCACCGAGCGTCACGTGACTTTCAAAGGAATCTTATCATGCGCAGTCCGGCTAAAAATTGACTTCACTGCGCAGGTAAGCAGGCGCAAAATACAACAGTTTATTTACGAGTAGTTTCAAACATTCAGTTCATAAAATTTTCTACTGGAATATTTATAATTAAATAAAAATCGTGAACCTAGTCGCCGTACTCGTGGCACCAATTTTTCAACTCTTAATTTAGTTTTATATATTTAAAATTCCATTTAACTAAAAATATTTTTTAAATCTTTTGCGGGAAAATAAGACGTTCTGATTGGGTCAGCATCAACAGTCAACATCAATATGATTAATGCAGTGGATGGCTTCTATGTTTGTTAGAATATTTTCCTTTTAGCCTTCTTCACTGCGTAATTATCAAATTGTTGGGGTAGTTGCATGGGCTTTATATAATATATACTTTAAACACTGAATAAAATTCTAAACTATTGTAACTTCATTTCTGAGAAAAACGACAATGTAGGGAACTTGACTCAAAAATTCCGGTCTGACAGCCAATCAGCAGTGCCTCAACTTCCCGCGAAAAATTCAAAAAGTATATCCAAATAAATTTTACTTCTCTACAAAAAAAATTGTAAATTAATAAATACCTTGCGAGCTTTTGAAATTCCTTGAAGTCATTGAAGTCATCGAAAATCTTATAAACTCCACTGGAATCTTTTAAGATAACATAAAACATTCTAAAACCTTATAGATCTTATAAAATTGTTCCATATCTTTCTAAACTCTAAAATCACGTAAAAAATTGGTTTAATCCCTTAAAATGATTCAAATTCTTGAGATTTTTAAAGTCGTTTGAAATAACCTTGGAGTTTTTTTAAATACTCTTAAAACATTTCAAATCCTTTGAAATTTTTCGAAATGCCTTGATATTTTGTACAGCTCTACAAAATTATTTGGGAGTTTTAAAAATACCATAAGGTCTTTCAAGTCCTTTGGAATCTTTTCAAATGATTGTGATTTGTTCAAAATTTCTTCAAATTTCCTAAAATATTTCAAATATTCTGAAATTCCTTAAAACTTGTAAAGCTCTTGAAAATTCATTGCAATTTTTTAAAATACCTCAACATTTTTCAAATACATTTAAATTCCTTCAAACTATTGAAATCTTGCCAAAAAATTTAGAAACTTTTAAATAAGTCTAAAACGTTTCAAAAGTATTGAGTAAAATTTAGAAATAAGCATATACACATATAGTGGCTAATTAATTGGTTAATTTATTAAAAGAAAAAAGTGACTGTGTTTAATTACCTAATTCCTTGACTTATGCAGTTTTTTGTCGTCAAAATCGCTGACGAATAATTTTTCCTGATATTCAGGGTTTCCTTGACCTCGGCCACCCTTCATTTATAATTTTTCTTAAAACTAGTACACTTTGGTGACGAAACTTAGAAATTAAAAAACAAGCTGCATTTCAATTTTGATGGTGCATTAAAATTCAATCTTATTTTGCACATGATAAACTAAATTATCTAATTTTTATTACAAAGGATTTCAAATGTTTTTTTTTCAAGATACGCTTCCAAGAAAGATTTATTTCATTTCATAAACAAGAGAATTTTACAAAACGTACAAACGGCTATATTACAGTTTAAATATTATTTCTATTATATATTTATATTTAATAAAACGAGAAAAATAAACTCTTAAGAGTTTAATTAAATTTATAACTAAAGGGCGGGAAATACATGCACGTCAACTCACGATAATGAAGAAGTGTATGGTACTATTTTTGTTTATTTATATAATTTACGGATTATTCTTTAAATTATAAAATCAACGCTCAAAAACAAGTTCATCATATAACACAATAAAACCAGGTTTATAACGTAACCTTTCTCTGCAATTTAGTACTTCAACTACCATAATTTCCCTGACTTCATAGAAATGTTAAACTGCTACTTAATATGACAATCCTTGTCAATGACTTTTTATCAAAAGACGAAAATTTATATTACAAAATACGTTGATTCAATCTCTATGGATATAGAAAAAGACCCTGGCAAACATGCTAATATAAACGCCCTGTGAATTATAGAAGAATGATCTTAAATGCAACGAAACTAAAGCATTGCAGTGATGAATGGACCGTGAAAAAGTGAAAAGTGACAAGTAATAATAGGTAGGTACTCGTTTTGATCGTGAGAATAAAATACCATTAACATGATTGACGACTCTGTATTCGACTTCTTAATAAAAGTTTCATTCGATCTCGCCATTTAATGCGAAAGCTAATTACAAGATTTAATTAACTATATTACAATGATTCCCTATACTCACAAAACTTGCCACTCCAAGTATTACTATTAATATTATCCTATCGGTAAAAGTTTTACAAACATTTCCCTTCAAAAAGATGACGAACACGAGAAAAATATCATATACAAGAAGACAACCATTGTTATTGCATTACGAGTACAAATTTTCCGACTCAGTAAAATTCTGCCACCTTTTCAAAGGGGAATTCTTTTCGGACAAGGACTCGTTTTCTTCATTCTTCCCTATATGCGCTCATGCAATAAAACTCGTCGGTCAAAAATTAAGCCCTACTTAATCAGCGATAAATTAATTAAACTTTGGATATTCCGTTCACGTCCGATCAATTCGATTTCTCGACAAGTTCATTCCCTGGCGAAATAAATATCGATATTTATAATAGAGTAATGCTGAACAAAAATTCGCTACTTTGACGATTGCCAATAATATCGACAATTTGGTATGAAGCAAGTAAATGACTTTTGGAAAAAAGTAAAGAAAGGAGGTTTAGAAAAAATCAACGCATTCCCGACAACATCGATAATACCAAAATATCAAGTACGTTCCAAAATTTCGACACTGTTCCTAAAATATCCGACATCCTATTTCTCGTCGATTTTCGTGCTAAGATTAAACATTTTCCTCTAAACTAGCTCAAATGTCTGTATGATTGTTGTCCGTTGTTACGTCTTTCATTAACAACAGTGAACACTTGAGTAGAAATCTTTCATAAATAGAAAAGAAACTTCTTACAAAATCTCGTAACATTAATTCGCAACGAACACACAGAGGTTTGGTAGTATCTTGTACCGATCTTCGTTCAGTCCCCCGCGCGTACGCCACATTCAACATTCAATCGACCCAAATCACGGAGGCGATGCGAATTGTAATCAGCCCCATGCCTAAAACAAATTTCACAAATTTGTTCATCTATTTACAAAATGAAAAAGAAGATCCAAAATGTCAGATTTGAATAGAGTTCGAAAATTCTCAATTTATCTCTCTTTAAGAACTCTTGAAGACTTGAAAGCGTTTGAATTTAAAAGCGTTTAACTCGCAACCGTTTAGACCTACAAACTCGAATTTTCGTTTAAACGCTTTGAAATTGTCGAATAAAATACAAAAGCGCTTTTAAAAGCTTTATCGAACTTTGCAACGCTTACGTCTATAAATTGACGTCTTGGATCTACATTAATTGTCAATTCGCATCTCCACTAATTCTGTCTTTTACAACCAACACTGAAATTAATATTACAGCGTTACTATACGTTACATTCACAAATTGATTTGGGAGCCGCTCAGTGATGCTTATATCGAATTTACTATTCAAGAAGTACAGCCTTTGATTATTGAACAATTAGCTGGTTTTATTTTTTAAATGAAAAAGTATTCAATTTAACACTTAACAAGTCTCTTTATTATACCAAATTTAAATAAACAAATATAGAACTTTAACTGATCTTTCGTGAAACAAATTTTTTTTCTGTCTAATATGTAACGAAGCAGCTTCTAATACTTACAAAATAACAAAATATTGAACCTATTAAAATATTGAAATATTGAAAATAGCTTCTCAGAGTTGCTAAAATCCAGATTTATCTTAACTCTAATAATTTTGATAAGCTATCTCGATACATATTAGATGAAAAAGAACTTTTCCCAAAAAAATGATGAAACTTTTGTATTTGTTAAATTAAGTTATTCATAACGAACTTAAATTTAATGGATTAACCATTTTCTGGAGATAATTATGATTAATTATGACTTTTCTAAGCAGAAAGGATCAAAACGGTATATTTATTTAAATTATTTATAAAAGAGTTAAATTTTAGACCATGACAATGACTATTCTATTTAGAAAGTCGCATATAGCTACAGAACCGACCGAAAGTATCTGAACGCCAATTTTTTTAGTTGTTTCCCAAGTGTAATAATTTTCATAATTATCTTATAAAAAATGTCATCATAATATTGCCAAAGGTAATCAAATTCTGTATTTAATACGCCTACGTTGAAGGAGAAATATCAATGTTATAACAAAACATTGCAGGAAAGTCAAACTTCGTTGTATAAAAAAAAATCGAATAACTCTGGAAATAAATAATATTTTTTAAATTTCTTGTGCTCATTAAAAAGGTATGTCTTCACGGTATTCTGCTAAATTATTGAAATATTTTTAGATTTTTTCCCCTAGATTCTGCCGCAGGGTCGAACGTGGTGCAAAAAGTCGCCAAATTTCAAATAATTATACTCAAATGATTTACAAAAATTTATTTAAATATGATAGATGAATTTTAAATTTATTTTAGTAAGTATTTACACATTTTGGAAGATTTGCGACTATTTGGCACCAAGTCTATCCCTATGGCAGAATCTACTATGGAAACTTACATTTAAAATGATCACAAGAACTTAAAAAATTGCAAATTATTTCCAGAGTTATTCCAATTTTTAGAAGACATTGAAATTTTACGTTTTTTGCAATATTTTTTCATAAAATTTACATTTTGCCTTCAACTTAGGCTTAATAGACACAGAAATTTATTATCTTTCGCGATATCACAAAGAAAAAGTGTAATGTTTTTATTATAAAAAACAAAGCACTTTAGTTACAGTCCAAAAAACAGGGGCGTAAATAATTTCCGCCAGTAGTGCAGTACGATACATCTCTGGCGAAAACAAATTTTTCTCGCGAAAAAAGGATGACAATTCTGCTCTATTTGTAAACTTAAATTATTTATAACAAAATTTCAAGCTTTAGTATTAACAATTTTCTATAAGATTATAAACAAATTAGCTGCTTTCTTTGCATCCTGATGTTGTAATAATTAAAGTTGATTGAATACATGTAAAAGGGCTAAGAGTTTAGAAAAAAATAAATGAATAAAATGCAATATTTTGTGACATTATAAAAAATAGGCTAAAGAAGATGATTCTTTCTGACTCTAAAAAAAACTTTTAAATTGGTTAGAAACTGAAAGCCGTTTGAATAATGAATTCGAGACTTGCACCACTGTGAGCCATGGTGTTCTCTTGGGGAAGAAAAAATAAATTTACTAAAAGTACACCTAAGAATACTCGTTATCGGTTAGACTTGAACACATGACGTTAGTCTCAAAACGAATTTAATTTTGCTGTTCATTCAATCCGTATCGACTGATCCGTTAAACTAAACCTAAGACCTAAGTTTAATCAGTACGACTTACGGGTTCTACCTCTCATTTACAACAAAAATATGCAGCTTTGCGTTATGGTCTTCATCTATCAGTGCTCTCAATGATTCTATGTAGTATTGTGGATGAATGTGAGTGTTTGTTTGCATATAAAATTCAAGAAATTTGAACTATATGGTGCACGTCAAGATACAGCCCGTCTTAACTTTAAGGCCGTGCTTAAATCGAAGAACACTATCAATAATATTATACAAGTATACAAGAGGGAAGATTTAAGCACGGCGTTAATTAAATTTTAATTGAAAGAAAAAAACTGCTACTTGAATAGGGTTCGAATATGTAGTTTTATCAATTGCGTTCAATATTGTAAAAAAATTGCAATACCTATCCTGGATATTGAGTCCGTTGTCATCTTATTCCCAGATTAAGAGATGTCATTTTACGAAATATAATAAAGATCATAAAGATTCTTCAAAATTTTGTATTTAATCGCAGGAAATTTAACTTTTTATGTATGTACAATTTCACTAGCTATAGTTTGGGTTATTTTATTGTCAATGGTAATTAATATATTAATATATTTAAAGTGTAGAAAATAATATATACACAAAGAAATCGAGATTGAAAATTGTGTCTTTCATTCTCATTAACTTTGAGTCTTTCCTAAAAAAAAGTTGATAACAGCTGCTTTAAATAAGAATCTAAAAGGTTTAACTTGTAAATTAAAGTCTGATAAAGTAAAAAGTTAAAATCTCATCAAATAATCCAGCGTATTCATTAAAAATTAATAATTAGAAGTAGCTATAAAAGATTAATAAAAAATCAGTGTTCCAAACTAACTCAAATAGAAGATACAAAATAGAAACAAACAAAAGTCAGTTACTCTAATAACTAAAAAAAACTGTTAAGTACCTGCCTCAAAAAAATATTAAATTCAACATCAACAAGTGTAAGTTTTCAATAAATATTAAACTTAATATACAATAGTAGATATAAAAAATTCAAACCATGTGGTCCACACGCCCTTTAAATTATTTTAAAAAGGTGTTACTGAGCAATAAGGTGACAAAAGTTTTTAGTTATCGAAGGACTTTCAACCTTCACGTCAAATTATTACGATTTTCGAACCCTATTCGTAAGTGTGACTAATTCTAGTGTTCCCGGAACACTTTACTGTTTCTGTGGTCCGTTTATCGATTACGGTTGTTCATCAGGGGGAGGCCACTGTCCCGACTGATTCCAGTCCCAGTCTTTGCCCTTGGGGCGAAACTTGCTGGTACTTCCAGAATTATTCCAGTCCCGGTGGAAAAACTTCTTCTTGAAGTGATGTCTTTCGGGATCTGGTTGTCGCTGGTATTTTAGGGGGACGGTGGGTCCGTTCATACTGCTTCCGTTGACGGAATTGGGTCCGTGAGGACTGTGAGGTGAAGGAGTTCGTGGAGGTCCGAGAGCTTCGTCTGGTGAAGGTACCACAGGTGGTGGTCCTAAAACCACACAATCGGAACCCAACCCACTATCTGGACTTGTATTCACTCCCTCGGTAGATCTTCTCCTCTTGTCCAATTCGGTCGACGCAAAAGCGACGAGACGATCGAACCCTGAGCTGATTCGGTCCTGCCAATCCGCTTCCCCATCTGTAAATTTGAAATGATCTAGAATTCTATCATCTCCTGGAAGAAAAAAGTACCAGAGACCGTCACTAAAGTTTCGGTCCGTTGAAAATTCATTATGGTGGAACGCTCAGGATAAAATTTAATAATCACTTTCATTTTTCCTGTTTTTGTCGCGGATTCTTGAAAAATTCTTTCGAGGTCACAAGTTTTCTTTTTCTACATTTGAGCTGTTCTCTGTAGGAAAACCACCTAAGTCAAACATGTTAACAGAAAGACAGAACATATCCTTTTTGGTTTCTAAAGATATTTTAATAAGTGTTTTCAGCAATTTTGTGTAATTTTTGTAGAAAAAGTGTTAACGATAACAAATGCCTAGAAATAATTCTACGGATTTAGAAATGTCTTCGAATTTTGTTTATACACCGATGCCAGTTCAAATAAGGCAAGATTTTGTTTTAAAAAATGTATTCTCGTATATTGTATAAAAATAGTAAATCGCTGACCAAATCCCGGTGTGCAAAGTTATAAAATTCAAGCCTTTAAACTGATTTTTTTTATTTGAAGTATTAAAAACTCAACTGCAAATGATGGCGTTTAACAAAATAAAATTTAATATTAGAAATTTGTTGGCAATTCAACTCTACTCAAATTCCGAATTCAAAACAAGAATCTCGTAAAAAATATCTAACAAAAATGTCATGATGAGTTGAAATTGAAAGACCAAATTCAACCCCAAATTTTGTTTAGAATATGAAGAAACATTTAAAGTACATACTCATTTCCCTAAGTAGAGGGATCGCAGTCAGTCCCCTATTTCTTTTTTTCTTTATTTTCCACTAATTTTTGTTAAGTTCTGACCAATTTTCTAAGAATAATCAAATATAGAAACCTATGGATTTAAAAACTAGCATCTACATTAATATTATTAAAGATTACAGTTCAAAAAACGATTTATATTTAAGCAAAACACTTTCGCTAATAAAATAAAATGAGATAATATACGAACACTAATATTTATAGGGATGAATGTTTAAAAAAATTATTTGATTAGTCCCAAGTTTCAAAACTACAAAGTTTAAATCATCGAAAGTTTTGATCTATTTTGTGACTTATTTACATCACACTTCATTATTTTACTATTTACATTGAATTCATTGACTTTGTTTATTCTACCGGTACTTATAAAATATAATATTTTCCTTTTTGAAAAAAGCATAATTTGTTAACTAAATCCTGTGACATCTCTAAAATTGAACTAATGCGAAAATCAAAGACAATAATTGTTAATTTCTAATAAATAGAATACAAAAGGGTTTAC